>CABHPP010139087.1:0-41002 GCA_902168425.1 Peromyscus attwateri | reverse complement strand
TGTGTGTGTGTTTGTGTGTTTGTATGTGTGTGTGTGCATGTGTGTATTACATGTGTATATGTACATGTATATATGTGCATGTGCGCAAGTGTATGTGTGTGTGTTCCCACATGGCTGGGTGATTTGGAACATTAGAAAAGGAGAATATTATCTTTACAGATGGTAAGAAGCCTCCTGTGATAAATGTGCACAGAGTCTGGTGTTCATAATTAATGGAGTGTCCATCCAACGGACCTGAAAAGAGGAAGGGAAAGAAAACAAAGCCCACTTGAAATAATGAATGGTATATGTTATAGTGCTATTCAATTCATAATTTCAATTAAAATGGTCAAAGTTATGACATCTCTGGAGGAAAAATTGGAATTGGAGAATATCATGTTAAGCAAAATAAGCCAGAAAAGCAAGAATTACATTTTCTTTCATATGCAAACTTGAAGGAGGAGGAGGAGGAGGAGGAGGAGAAAGAAAGACTTTCAGGGAAGGAAAAGCACCAGGTAGGAAGTGGAGGCATGCAAAAGAGGTCAGAAGGGAAGGTGGCAATGACCAAGCCAGGATACATAGAAATGTTGCTGTGAAACTTACAACTCTGTACAATTAATATGTGTTAATAATAAAAACAATAAAGTACTGTGTGTCACTGAAATCTCATTTTGAGCAAAGGACAGAAAGTTGGACTTTGGCACTCTTAATATTCTCCTGGTAAATTATTTCACCATAATCAGTAAGGGCCATTTTAAAGACAGCCAAAGGACTGCAGAAAAAAATGTTAATTTTTTGCACCTCTTTTCTGTAACCTATAGCATACTGTTTATCGGGAGGTTGGTGAAATATTCTTCTACTGCATCTGGGCTACTTGTTGAGGACTTCTTCCACATAAGAGCAGTAAGCTATGAGCATAGATTCCCCAGACCAATCACTCATTGTTCCTGGCAAAGTGCCTTGGAAAGTGGCTACCTTTTAAAGCTAAACACTTGCTGTGACTAGAAATGTGCTTTAGAGGCTGGCAAATGGAGAACAGTGGTTTGAGTTCTAGCATAGATGGTCAAGAGGAGGACCAACTCTTGCTGTTGTGACTTCAGAAGGGCCCACATTGCTAGCCACCAAGAACTCTGCCTTATCTCTCAGGCTTACCATGTGGGGTTTGATAAATCAGAATTGTTTGGAAATTTTAATTTTGCCAGAATCCTGACAGGAGAGACGCTGCTAAAATACTTGTCTAAATTTAGTTGCTTTGTCTTTTGACTGTGGTTAGGTGACCTTTTTTTGAACAGTGAGTACTGTTTCAGCCTGGGAATGGTGGGTGGAATGTTGGTTTTGAACAACTCCTGCAGGCACTTGTCCCTACTGTAGAGCCAGGAAAGAAATGCCGGGGTCTCCAAAGATGCAAAGGAGCCATAAAATGCAGAGCCATGTAGGCAAAATTAACGGAGGTTAATGGCAGAAAAGTGACCTGGGCTTCAGATGTGGGTGAGGCTGGATCATGGGCAGCATCACATCTTCATGTACTTCTTGTGAATTCCTTGAAATTACATCTCAGTTCTGTGAACACCTATTGTAAAGAAACACCAACAAAGTTCTGAGTGATGATGAACAGTGGTCAGGATCGCATAGTTTTGCAAGTTGGACCTCCTTAAAGGGCACATTTCCAAAAGGCTGTCATGTGTCACATTGAAGGATGATAAATACAGTTTTTATTTGAAGAGAGCAATAGTAATACTTTGAGACGGAACATTAAGCACTAGAACATGGCTGGAGATGGGACAACCTTGAATTTTGGCCTTAGATGTTTCCTCAGTGGTCTCTTTGGGAATCATTTAAATATACTGAGGTTAAATTTCCTAATCTGTTAATCCTAAGTGATAGGATAGTAGTGTTTGGAGTGAGCTGAAGAAATATTAAATTAAAAAATTAGGTTGCTAATGTGGTGAGCATTTTTGTGTATGAAAATTGTCTTTGCTCCTGTTCTTGTATTTGTTGGGGCATCACTGTGACTGTGCTGTTTTTCAGCTGTGCAAAGGGAGGTGAGGGAGACATGGACATCCTAGGATGAAGATTCTTTTTCCTTTGAGTACAACATGCCTTGAAAATCTGAAGTTTGTTTGCAAAAGGTAGGCTCAGGGTGAAGAAATATTTCTCTGACTAGCCAGCTGACCATAGAAGATCAGCCAAACTAGCCCTGACTAGAAGGGCCTCAGCAAACCCAAGGATCAGAAGAATTTTTAAAGTGACACTTACTTCCAACCACTGCATTTGAAGATCATTTATTACCAAGCAATAAGTAACACATGTGAGATTTCTGAGCTGGTGGAGTGGTCTTGGTTGACCGTCTCACTTGAGAAAAGTTAGGTCCCCACTCAGTCAAATGTTTGCCCCAGCAAGACTGCACGAAACTGAAAGACACTGCCCTACCCAGAGGTGACAAGTATAAAGTAGTTTTTGTTCCCACTAGAAGAAACTTGGCTTCTGATGAGACTGAGTTCAGGTATGAAGAAATAATGAAACATTCCTAGACTTCTTAACATCTTTTCATGTAAACTGAAAACAGCATTTCTCAAATGTCCTTGTGCTTTGGTGTCACCTGGGGGCTGATTAAATGCAGATTTTGATTCCAGAGGCCTCATCTCTAGTTCATGCCCCAGATTCTTCTGTTCTCACAAGCTATCCAGGCCTGCTGACACCACATTTGACACTCTGGAGAGTGAATTTGTTTCCAGGAGCAATAGCAAATGCTTGCTGACTACTTCTGGTGGGTGATACACGGCATTTGTCAGTTCCTTCCTCTTCCAGTGCCCTCAGCTCTCTCCTTCCCAGATCCCTGGGGATCCTGACACAGAGTTTTGATCCATACACAAAGTCACATCTATGGACAATGAAGAGTCTCTACTCTTATGACCTAGAGATGTGACCTGTCCTTCCTTGGGCCCTGTAACCTGATGAGCAGCCTGCCATCCACTGGGCTCTTCCTCAGTCTCAGAAGTCAGCTTAGGGGAATGAAGCAGGGTTTCCTTCCAGCTCTTTCTCCTTGACATTTTTCTTTATCTGTCACCATTAGCCACTTCTTTTCTCTTGAACTATTCTCTCTTTTCTGTCCTTACTGAGTTCACTGTACTTACACATCTAGATCACATTGGTCCCTCCTTTCTACCGCCCATTCTCTCCCCACATATCTGGGAAACTTCTTGCTGTTGACCATCTCTATGTAAATTTTCAATGCTTTGCACATTTACCTGACAATTTTTCCACTAAATGAGAAACATTCTTTGAACTGTGCAGTTATGCAAGAGTCCACGGGGATGGAGACATGAATGCCACCCTTCCTGATCTCTCAATGTATACATTCAAATGGGGACAGATTACAGACAAAAAGGAGGAATGAGCAGAGACGTCGGTAGTCGACAGAAAAGTCCTCCAACTTTTCTGCCAAAATCCTGTCTCAGAATTAGCCTTTTCCATGCATGGCTTGTACATCTCACTGGTCCTCTGGTTTTATCATCTCTCCAGATGCCCTGATTAGCCTCCAGGATCTAGTGTTGATGGTTCCTGAGCATCCATTGAGAGTGAGGTTGGGGTTTTTCATTCTTCGGCTAAGTCTATCCCCCCATGGAAAATAATGATCAGAAGTCACTTTTCTAGGCTTTAGAAGATTTTTTTCTTTTCTGTTAATTCTTGAAATTATCTTGAATAATGTATTATAGTGAACTCTTAGCACTCATGCTGTATGTTTGTTTACCTGTAATTTGAAGGATATGTAATAATGAAAAACCAAAGCTCCTATTCCAATGCCATTTCTATCCAATTCCAAATGCTTTCAGTAATGTTATCAGCAAAAGGAATATTAAGTTTTAATTTCAGCAACAAAAAGATTAATTATCCACACCTAAAGCTTCATCCCTCTTTTTACAGAGCACAAATGAAATTTGAAGTTTTCAGTGCACGATGAATTGTGGCTTTGCTTTCCCTGGTTACATATGGCTGATATTTTTCTTTAAGCCTGTCAGGTTTGTAGTGCCAGACTAGACACACGGGGCAGGAAGGGAGTTGTAGGTGGGTGGTGGCAGGATTTGTTCTAAATGATAGAAGAACACTCATTATCCTTTCTTACTTCTCAAGTAGTTTTCCCTAACCTGTATCCTCCTGATTTTAAGCTACAATGATATTAGTAATTTTAAGGCAGCACATAAAAGCCAGTGAGATCAATGCAGGCAAAGTAAAACAGGCATCCCGAAGTGTTAATGCATCATATCTGTCTGTAATTTTTATTTTAAAAATCAGCAAGATATTAAAAGTAGTCTTGTGTTCCCCTTTGTTGCAGAAAATGCTTTAAGCACTATCTAAGGTAGTTGTTTGATAAAGGGTGCCAAAAATATTGTTTTAGAAAACATTGAAAATGCACTGTTGGCTCATGGAAATTGATCACTAGTTATAGCATTTCAAAATAAAGGCAGCGAGATGACAAATTGCTGAGTGTTGAACCTTCGATTTGATATGGTTCAGCTTTCCAGCCCTCTGTGATTTCTTAACCCTGGTGGTTAGTGGTGAGATAATTGCTGGAATCAGCATAGTTAGGAACTAGATCACATTAAAGACACCGGGACACTGGAGTTGAGAATCACTTCCATGTTCCAAGATAGTAGGCAGCCTCCCTGCAGATTTGATATCAGGTTTCTTTAAAAAAAAAAAAAATTAAAGAATTTCCCTTCTTTCTGAGAGTCTTGAATGTTTATTTAATAAGGGGACTCCCCTACTGCTTTAATGCTTGATAAAAATGCTTGCCTGGGCTCTTTGCATAGTTTTCCTTAGGCTGCTTTTCAAATCGCCATAGTTCTTACATACTTAACTAAGACTCTAATTCATTTTCTTTGCATTTTAAAAAGTGACTGTTTTATTTTAAATCCAGAATTCCCTGCCTACGGTCATCATGCTTCCCTCTGCTGTTTTGGGATCCGTAGGACACGGGCCTTAGGATTCTATTGGTTTGTTTTTCTTCCCAGCAGTCTTTGTCTCTTGTTCTCAAGTAGTAGGAGCTGAATGTCTTTACAATAATGTTCTTTCTTTTTAATCTCTAAGTTCCTCCATTATATAATTACACAGATTTTCTCTGCTTTCCATAGGTAAAAATCAAAACTTCTAAGGACTGTTCTATAGGGACATGTCATAGTTCTTTAAATGATATTTCGAGGGTCTACTTACTGATGGAGAAAGGGTATTCAGTAAGTGTTGATGGATGGAAAATACTTTTATAAAATCAATATATAATGAGATACTGTTTTATGTACTTACAGAAATCATAATAAATAATAATTAATATTTAATATGTAATATTAAATTGTATCTAGTATGTAATGCACTGATGGAAAATCAATTAAGTATGGGCATTAATGTAAAAATAATTCACTGTGAGATATTTTAAATTTATAAAACATATAGAGAACACATAGTAAAAATAAGTAAATATAATGGTCTATGTGGCCATTTCCAAGTTTCTCCATTCTCAATATCAAATATTGCCATTTGTTGAAAGTACAGTTGAAGATTCTTATGTAGTCTATGTCTCATTCCTTTCCTTCTTTACCAGACACATGACTCTGAGAGTGGCATCCAGCATTCTTATGCATTTTTAAATTATTACTAAATGTGTAGGTATCTATAAATTATACCTGAAAGTGTGTTATGTTTTCACTTTTTATTTCATTGGTATGTAACATTATACATACTAATGGGATTTTGCTGTTAATATTTTTTTAATTTACTCCTTTGACACATGTATATTGGTGTAATTACTAAGGCCACTCCAAGTAGTTAAAAGGAAGATTTATTTAGTGGGTAACTTACAAATGAAGGGATAGGTAGGGAGCAGGTTCTGGAAAAGATGCAGCGCAGTCCGGCAGTGTTCTCTGGAGAACTCTCCTCAGTCTACCTCTGGCGTCCAGGTCCAGGAACAAGAGAGCGCCACACGTCCTGATCTCAGGTCTTCAGGCCCTCCCTTGGCCCCGCCTTGTAGGCGAGATAGTTACTGAAGCCTCAATGGGGGTTGGAACTTCCAAACCAAAGCTGGAATGGCTACCCACTGCACATGTGTCTTGTCCATTTCTTTTCATTGCAATATAATTTTCTAATATATGAATATGCATTAATGATTTAACAGTTTTGCCATAAACATTTAGGCTATTTCCAATATTTTGGAATATTGGTTGGTTGCATTCATTGCAAATGGAATTTAAAATTCCCATATATATTTTCATTCTTTCTAATTCTTGACTTTGGGTTTTGCTTCAGTATAGTGAAAAACCACTATCTATAAGGCATTGTTTCACCTGATTTTCTTGTAGTCCTATTTCAGGCTCATCTTTTGTAGCTACTGTGGAGGTTTGAAAAGACTCTTTGGTGTCTGTTGTTCACACTTCCTCTATTCCAACTACTTTTCATTTTTTTGTCCTATTAATGGCACACATTTAAAAAATTTTCTCCAAAATTCCCACTTTTTATAATTCCAGAAATTTTGTTTACATACTTTAAGAAAAATATTCAGAATTGCTATATCTTTCTGATTCTTTTTTCAACCAGAAAAATTCATGTAAGTCTTCACTTTTATTTTATTTTATAAAATAACTGTATATATTTTTATAATGCAATATTTTGATATGTACATATAACCTGGAATTATCAAATCAGGCTAATTAGAGTACTCATTACCTCAGATACATACTGCGTAATGAGAGCTTTTCAAATAAATCCTTTTAGCTATTTTGAAATATGCAGTGGTTACTAGTTATTTGCTAGTCACAGTGCTGTGCAACTGGAGGAGGAATCTATCCCTCCTAGCTGTAACTTTGTATCCATTGATCAACATCTGCTCTGCCCTTGTCCACCTGGACACCTTAACCTCTATTAACCACCATTTATTCTCAACTACTATGAGCTAGACTCTTTTTAAAAGGATTCCACATGTAAATGAGAATGTGTGACATATGTCTCATTATACATGGTTTATTTTGCTGTGTCTTCTAGGTGCCCCCATGATGTCATAAATGGCATAGTTTCCTAATTTCTTTTGAAAGACAAGATAACATTTTACTGTGTATATATACACGTATTACTAACTAATCCATTGGTAGGTCCTTGGGTTGTTTTCATATGTTGACTATTGTGAATAATGTTGCAGTAAGGATGAACATGCAGGTTTCTCTTCAAGAAATGGATCTCATTTCCTCTGGCTGTATACTCAGGAATGGCAGTGTTGGGTTGCATGCTCATTCCATGTATGACTCTCAGAGGGACCTCCTTATTGTTTTGGTTAATGACTTTAATAATTTCTAAGACAAACAATAGTGTACTGTTAAAAAGTTCTCTTTTTCCTGGACCTTTGCTATCTTTCTTTTGTATTACATGTTTTTTGTATTGCAAGTTGTAAAATTCCATTCATTGTATATGGTACTGGATTATGTGAAACGTTTTCATGCAGTTATACATTGAACATTGAGCATAGTCCCTTCCCTCTCCTCCATTCTCTCACCCCTCTACCCTCTATTAGTCCCTTTATTCTCCTAGACAGTTTGCTTTACTTTCCTGTCATATATGCATACATGATTTTATGTGTCTACATATAATCTAGGAACCACACATAAAAGAAATCATGTATTTATCCAAATTTCTGAGACTGGTTTAATTTGTTTAATATGATTATCTTCAGTTATATTCATGCTCCTAAATGACTTGATTTTGTTCTTTATGGCTAAAAAATAATTCCACTGTGAATACATGCCACAGTTGCTTTAACAATTCTTCTGTTACTGGACGTAGAGGATGGTTTCAAACCTAGTAATAATAAATGTTGATGAACAAGTATCTTTGTTGACTTGCAGTCCTTTGGGTAAATAAATACCCAAGAGGTTGTTAGATGAAACACATGATATATACATTTTATACTTTTAAGGAATGTCCATATAGATGTCCATAGTGCCTATACTAGTTTATATTCCCATTGGCAGTATACAAGGATTCTCTCTGCTTACATCTTCTCAGTGTTTATTGTTACTTATTTTCTTATTTCTTGTCATTCTGACTGGGGTAAGATGGAATATCAATGTAGCTTTGATTTGCATTTCTTTAATGACCAGCTGCAGGATAATCAGCCACAGAGTGGAAATGGCATATTGCTCCAGCCACTCTGTGTCTCCAAAAGAAGCCTAGAGGGATTGACATTTTTCTGGAGTATGAGCTAGAAGAGATTGCCTTTACAACAGGAATAATGGCTCTCATGTCCATTTTTTTTTCATGGTTAAATTTTCTGAAGCACTGAACCCTTAGTTCTAGATTGTGTATGACTTGAAACCTTTCATCATCTGTGTGGTAACAGATTGTGATGGCTGGATGACAGTGATACTACGTGTTTTTATCTGGAAACATGGTCTCATAGATGGCTTTGAACTTCTGATTCCCCCACCTTGGCCTTCACAGAGCTAGGATTTTTCTTAGCTGATATACCTCACTCGCATTTTTTTAAGGATTTCTATAACTTAGTCCATTACATTCTAGCTGAAATGGTACTGACTATACCAAAAGGGAAATTTTCTTAACCGATTAAATTTAGGAAAGTTTCATCAAGTTGGGGTTCTCCCAGCTCAACCAACACAATCAGACAACATTTTAGAAAAAGCTAATCCATGCCTTTTACATATTTAATTTTAATCTTTGTTTATATTTTTTTCCTTCTTTAAACTTTCTGTCCCTGGACTGTGAACATTTTCTATAAACAAGTGTTTACTTAGGTTTTGTTGTTGTTGTTTATATCAAATCTGAAATTCTCCAATAAATATTGTCTCTGTTTTTATTTGTTTTGTTACTATCATGCATAAGTATACATTCTTTTTTTAAGAAATTTAATTTGTTATTAGTGTGTACATGTCTTTGTTAGGGTTACAATTACTATGATGAAACACCATTGATGGGAATGTTGTTCTGTATGCTGTGAATGTGTGTTGCTCTGATTTGATTGATAAATAAAATGCTGATTGGTCAGTAGGCAGGCAGGAAATATAGGCGGGCTAAGCAGAGAGGAGAATTCTGGGAACAGGAAGACTGAGTAAGAAGATGCCAGCCTGCCGTCTAGGCAGCAGCATGTAATGACATACAGGTAAAGCCACGGAACACATGGCGACACATAGATTAACAGAAATAGGCTGAGTTGAAGTGTAAGAGCTAGTCAGTGGTAGGCCAGAGCTAATGGCCAAGCAGTTTTAATTAATATAAGCTTCTGAGTGATTATTTTATAAGTGGCTGCGGGGTCTGTGGGGCTGGGCAGGACCAGACAAAACTTCAGCTATACACCATGACCAAATAAACTTGGGGAGGAAAGAGTTTTTTCAGCTTACACTTCCATATCACTGTTCATCCTTGAAGGAAGTCAGGACAGGAACTCAAACAGGGCAGGAATGTGGAGGCAGGCGCTGATGCAGAGGCCATGGAGGGTACTGCTTACTGGCTTGCTTCTCATGGCTTGTTCAGCCTATTTTCTTACAGAACTCAGGACCACCAGTTCAGGGGTGGCTCTACCCACAATGGGCAGGGCCCTCCCCCACAAATCACTAATTTAAAAATTTCCAATAGGCCTGTGCATAGCTTGATCCTATTGAGGCATTTTCTGAAGTGAGGCTCACTTCTCTCCGGTCATGCTAGCTTGTGGCAGGTTGACGTAAAACCAGCCAGCACAGTATGCATGCAGTCATGCCACAGCCTATCTGTGGAGGTCAAAGGACAACTTTCAAGAGTTGGTTCTCTCTTTCTACCATGGAGGTCTCCAGGAATAGAACTTAGGTCTTCATGCTTGGAGGCAAATGCCTTTCCCCACTGGACCACTGCCAGCCCATTCTCACATCCTTAACCTGTGCTTTGTATGGACAGAGTTTTTCTTTCTTGTTTTAAGTTTATTTTCTAGCTTTCATTTATTTATTTTTGCCTTTTTGCTATTTTTCTTCTGTTAGTATTTTTTTTAATTTCTATTGAATAACATTAACATATTTTTTGGTTTCATTAAATATAAAAGTAGCATTTTCACCTTTTCTCAAGTGCATTATAAGTTTAAAAAAATATTTCATCCAGACATGATTCAGACAGTTGTATTATAGTAATTGGTAATTAAGAACCATTATTTATATGGTCTCCAATCATATTTTAGCTCCTAATGGCAAGGAGTTCATTTATAATATGGACAGATAAAACTTTGTAACAAGCCTATAGACAGAAAAAAATTATTCATACCATTCTTCGTATCAATATATTAATTTCTAAGCATAAAATAAATTTTAGTGAGTCATTTACAAATAGAGGTAACTATCATATCACTATTGGAATAAAAATTAGGGCAGAGGAGATAACTGTTGACAACATGCTTGCCTTGGAAGCATGAAGACCTGCGTTTGATCTCTAAAATCCTTGTAGAAAAGCCATGCATGGTGGTCCCAGTGCTGGTCAGCCATTCTAGCTTACTGTTCCAGCTCCAGAACAGTGAGAGATTCTGTCTCAATAACGAAGGTGGACAGTGCCTAAGGAACAACATCCAAGGTTGCTCTCTGTCCTTCCCACATGTGCACACATAAATATGCTCACACATACACACACACACACACACACACACACACACACACACACAAATTCCTGCACACACATATTGAATGTCCTAAAAAGAAAGGGAATTATGGCATTTCATTAGCTGGTTTTAAGAGTCTGTGTTCAGCTGTGACTGAAATTCCCCATAGAGAGACAGAAATTACACTTTCACAGTGAAAATCAGATATAATGTATTCAACTCCAGCTTACATTGTTCTAGAAATGACATTTAAAAACAAATACAAAAGAATATATGCAATTAGATGAGCCGAAAACTGAATAAGTAAATGGAAAATTTTAGGAAAGTTAAAGATTAGCATATTTTATTTAAGCCAGTTTTTGGAAATCCTCTGCCATAGGGTACCTTGTGGTTGTTAGTAGTGATGAACATATTTGATTATAAACTTTCTACGATCTGAAACAAAGGGGAAAGCAGATAGTTACATAATTCATAGCACCCATAATATTTAAAAAAATAAAAATTCCCAGGGAAGGCATGCAACTATATCTGGTATAAAGTATGTGAAGTCATTTTTCCCTCTGGGTTGTTATGGAGTGTGGAAACATGGGGCACAACCATCTTAAATACTAGCTCAGTACATTCTGCTGTGAAATGTATGAGTATTTTCATGCCACACCATGGCATAAATCAACAAAGGCAGTCTGTGGCAATGAGTTTTAGATGGTCTGGATTTGTGAGATTATCCTTCACATCAACCTAAGTGTCCCTTGTCTTGGTCACTATAGTTTTCATGCTGCAGCATGCACACAGTCCCTCGTCCATGGCAAGAATCTGTAGTGGGACCAGCAGGGTCACATACTGGAACAATCAGCTCTCCTGGCCAACCTCTTCTCCATGTGTTGACAAATTTCAGTAAGAATGCTTTGGGAGAAGTCTACCCCTCAGTTTCCCATCCCCAACCCCAAACCCTAACCCTCAACCCCTACCATCTTCCCCAAGGAGGAAAATAAAAAGCCAGATACCCATATTTTCTCAGGACACATTTTGGCATACAGATAAATAGGTAAAATCCCAGAACACCTCACCATGGAACCCCCACAACACATGACCCTTCACTAATGTAGGCTGTACAAGGGAGAGCTCCAAGGTAAACAGGATGGGATAACAGTGTAGGCTGAGATACTGGAGGCGCTAATCTGTTTATGGTGGTTACCTCTAGACTGTCTGTTGGGGTCATCTAAGGAAAATGATTGCTTTGGCTGTGAAATGAATGGTCCACATGAGCCCTTCTTCCTGGCAGGCATGAGTGAGTTGGGCCTCTTGTCGATTCACACCATTGCTATTTAATAACAGCAAAACCATGCCTTTTGCCTAGAGGGGAGGATCTCATTTATTTTTTCTGACATTAAACATGGGGAGTACTTTTGATACCTTGAGCCAATATTACATCTTTCCCTGCCAAATCTCTAATATTTTCAAATCCACTTTATTTGCCTTTGAAATCTTAACTTTTTTTCGATATAATTTTAGCAACTACAGGAACATTTATGGAGAGTTACATCCTTGTTAGGATAGTTTGCTAAATTTTGTAAAGCCATTGTGTAGACTCCAGAATCCTACAGTTTCAATTATTGAAGACTGTAAGCACTAGGTAAGGTGTTAGAAAGTAGTGGATCCTTTTTCTAGACGATACTCTGAATATACTTTTCTTAATTCCAATGAGTCTCTCCTCTTACTGATTATTTTTTACATGGATCATTGTTAACATTTCCTTTATATTTACATGAACAAAATGGTTCTAGTGAGATATTTCTTTCAAATATCACTGTTACAATTAATGAAGCATAAGTTAGGAAGCTTACAAGCAATTAGAAAGCACGGCCTTATGTGCATGCTTGGAAGACCAGGTAAAACTCCCATCATTCCAGTTGGCTTTCTGAACTTCTCAAAGATGGAGGCAGTCTCCTGAAGAAATAAGTTTAACATGCCAACACTAATTCTCTTTATCAAAGTTTAAAAGTTTTTTTTTTGGAAACATGTTAATTCCCATCCCAATATAAATGCCCAAAAGATTTTATTCATTTCCCAAACAGAGACCAACCTTATAGGGAGAATGTGTGGAAATTTCCTGTTAAAAAATAAAAAACCCAAATATTAAAGATTCAGATGTAAAGAATGGAAATATGGGTCACTCTCATCATATTCAGAATCATGCTAATAATTCTTGCCTTTTCTAAAACTAACATCAGGATATATTTATATCATTTAATTTTTTCTTTAGTTCTTTTTTATCATCTTTCAAAAATTATTGAAAATAGATTCTTTTCTCACACAATATATCCCAACCACAGTTTCCCCTCCCTCCACTCCTCCTAGCTCTCACCCCTATTCCCCAAGTTCCACTCCTCCTCCATTTCCTTTTGAAAAAAAAAGCAGGCCTCCAAAAGAAACAAGAAAATAGTACAAAACCCCATAGGAGGAAAAGAGTCTCAAGAGCAGGCAAAAGAGACAAAGATGCACTCATTCCTGCCATTAGGAGTTCAACAAAAACACCAAGCTAACAGCCATAACATATATGCAGAGGACCTGGGCCAGACCTATGCAGGCCCTGTGCTTGCTGCTTCAGTCTCTGGGAGCCCATGTGAGGCCTACTTAGTTGATTCAGTAGGCCATGTTCTCCTGGTTGTCCTCCATCTACTCTGATTCCTATAGTCTTTCCTCCCCCTCTTCCACAAGGTTCCCCATTCTCCAAGGGAAGGGCCCACATGAAAACCAATTTAGACTCTGTGTCCACATAATGCCTATTTGTGGATCTCTACACCTGCTCCCATCAGCTGCTGGGGTAAGCCTCTTCTGGATGACAACTAGACAAGGCACCAATCTATGAGTATAACAGAGTATCATTAGGGATAATTTCATTGCTTGTTTGTTTTTTGCTTGTTTTTTTTTTTTCAGATCAGTAATGTTTAGTTTTACTCTAGGTCTCTGGGCTAACCATTCTCCAATTTCTGAATGTCCAAGCAGTGTCAGGCATGGGCTCCCTCTTGTGAAGTGAGCCTCAAATTAAACTAAACATTGGTTGTCCACTCCCACAAGTTCTGTGCCACCATTACCCCAGCACATCTTTTAGGCAGGACAGATTGTAGGTGTGTGTGTGGGGCGGGGGGTTGTGGCTGGGTTGGCTTCCAGGTTTCTTTTTCTGTAGCCTGCAGAGTACCTTCTTGCACCTAAGAGACTGGAACATAGGGGTAAAGGCTCCAAGCCTGAACCAGGTTGGCTTCTCTACATTCAGTCTTTGGAGGGCAACCTTCTGTCCTAGTACCATTCCAGATTATTTAGGAATCTCTATGGGACCTTCTCAGCCAACAACTCAACCAAGGGTAACCCAGTCCCACCACTGGAAGCCTTGCCTGGTGGCAAAAGATGGTCAGTTCAGACTCTATATCCTTCATTACTAGGAGTCCTCACTAGGGTCACCCTCACAGATTCCATAAAGTCTCCACTGTACATTTTCATACCACTACCGCCAAAATGACCCCTAACTTTAGCTGTCTCTCCCCATATTCTCTCCCTCCTCTTTCCCCCCTCCTGATCCCTCCCACTCTTGTCCCCTCCCACCCCAAGTTCACCTGCATAATCTAGTCTATTTCCCTTTCTCAAGGACATCCTGCTTCCCTCCTATGACCCTCCTCTTTACCTAAGCTCTCTGGGTCTGTGGATTGTAGCTTGATTATCATGTACTTAACAGCTAATATCCACTTATAAGTGAATATATACCATGTTTGTCTTTCTGGGTCTGGATTATGTCATTCAGGGTGATTTTTTTCTAATTAGATCCATTTGCCTGCAAATTGCATGATACCACTTTTTTTATACCATTGAGTAGTATTCCACTGTGTAAATGTACCTCATTTTCTTTGTTCATTCTTCAGTTGAGGGACATCTAGGTTGTTTCTAGTTTCTGGCTATTATGAATAAAACCACAATGAACATAAATGAGCAAGTGGCCTTGTGGTAGGATGGAGTGTCTTTGAGTATATGCCCAAGTGTGGTATAGCTGGGTTTTGAAGTACATTGAGTACCAATTTTCTGAGGAACCACCATATTGATTTCCATAGTGGCTGTACAAGTTTGCACTCCGACCAGCAATGGAAGAGTGTTCCCCCTTGCTCCAAATCCTTGCTAATCTTGGCTGTCACTTGTATTTTTTATCTTAGCCATTCTGATAGGTGTAAGATGGAATCTCAAACGTAGTTTTGATTTTTATTCCCAAGGGCCAAGGATGTTGAACATTTCTCAGCCATTTGAGATTCCTCTATTGAGAACTTTCTGTTTAGATCTGTACCACATTTTAATTGGATTATTTGATTTGTTTATATCTAGTTTCTTGAGTTATGTTTTGGATATTAGCCCTCTGTGGGATATAGAGTTGATGAAAATCCTTTCCCATTCTGTAGGCTGCTATTTTGCCCTATTGATGGTATCCTTTGCCTGACACAAGATTTTCAGTTTCATGATGTTCTATTTATTAATTGTTGATCTTAGTGCCTGCAATATTGGTGTTCTGTTCAGGGAGTTGTCTCCTGTGCCAGTAAGTTACAGGCCATTCCCCACTTTCTCTTCTAACAGGTTCAATGTATCTGGTTTATGTTGAGGTCTTTGATCTATTTGAACTTGAATTTTGTGCAGGGTGATAATATGGGTATATTTGCATTCTTCTACATGCAGACACCCAGTTTGACCTGCACCATTTGTGGAAGATGTTTTCTTTTTGCCAGTGTGTATTTCTGGCTTCTTTATCAAAAATCAGGTTGTCCATATGTGTGTGAATTTGTGTCTGAGACTTCAATTTGATTCCATTAATCAGAATGTCTGTTTTATGTCAATATAATATGGTTTTCATTAATAGTACATAATCTGTAGTACAACTTGAAATCAGGGTTAGTGAGACCTCCAGCCATTGCGTTATTGTTGTTTTATTTGTTTGTTTGGTTTGGTTTGTTTTTTTATTGTTCTGGATTGCTTTAGCTGTCCTGGGTTTTTTGTTTTTCCATATGAAGTTAAGAATTGTCCTTTCAAGGTCTATAAAGAATTGTGCTGGAATTTTGATGGGGATTACATTGAATCTGTAGATTGCTTTTGGTAGGATGACCATTTTTAATATGTTAATCCTACCAATCCACAATCATGGGTGATCTTTCCATCTTCTGGTATCTTCTTCAATTTCTTTCTTCAAAGACTTGAAGTTCTTATCATATAAGTCTTTCTCTTGCTTTGTTAGAGTTATCCCAAGATATTTTATATCATTTGAATCTACTGTGAAGGGTGCTGTTTCTCTGATTTCTTTCTCAGTTCATTTGCCATTTGTATATAGGAGGGCTACTGATCTTTTTGAGTTAATCTTGTATCCAGCCACTTTGCTGAAAGTATTTATCAGCTATAGGAGCTCCCTAGTAGAACTTTTAGAGTCACTTGTGTATAATATAATATTATCTGCAAATACCAATACTTTGACTTCTTCCTTTCTAATTTGTGTCCCCTTGATCTCCCTCAGTTGTCTTATTGTTCTAGCTAAAACTTCAAATACTATATTGAGTAGATATAGAGAGAATGGACAACCTTGTCTTATTCCTGATTTTACTGGAATTGCTTTGTTCTCTCCATTTAATTTGATGTTGGCTACAGGCTTATGTTATGCCCTTCTTTAGTCCTTAAAACATCTTTCAATTTAAAAAATAGAACACAGTTCATCAGACAAAACAATAACCAAAGGCCGATGGTTGAGGTTCAAATTATGGACTAAATATTCCTTCTTTCCCTCAGACTTCCCTCAGACTCAAATTCTCTGAAGCTCAGTACCTATATTTCTTGCAAATCAAATGAGTAATATCAGCACAGTTAGCTTACAATGATATCTGATGACCAAAGTTATATGACACGGATGAAAACATTTAAACTACTCAAGGATACTAACAAGTTGCTTCTCAATAATCTAATGAATTAGGTGGCCTTTCATTAGCCTGGCTTTGTAGCAGTAAGTAAAGAGTGATGTTGCTGGTTGTTAAATAATCCTTTGAAGTCTAGAAATTATCATGTAAACAACATCATCTTTGTGCCTGCTTTTAAACAATCACTCTTCGCTTAACTTTGATTTGGCCTGTGGGCCCCAGAAACACCATTCACTTTAAAATTTTGGCTATTTTCTCTAGTGATAACCCTTACTTTCATCTCTTTTGTTTACTGTTTGGGGAACTTCTATCATTGGCCTCACATCTTGGGTTTCTATTGCAGCTTACAATAAAACCTCAAAGAAGGAAAGGGGGAAGCAAAAGAAGTGGGCTAAATGAAAGAAGTATTGCTCACTATAAAATTAGGATTTATGATAATATTTTATTTATTCCTAGTTCTAAAGAATACTCTTAAGTTCAGACAAGAAAAGCAGTCACCTTGATTCTGAGCCAGTGGAAGGAATTTTTAGTTCAACCTTATCTTTAGTTGAAGGAGTTTTTAGTCTTTTGTCTTTAGTCTGTGTTTTCTTCATTTTCCCATCTGAACACCAGGTCTTTTTTTTAATCTTGTCTGGTCCTGGGCTACACTGGCCTGGATAGCATACTACCTAAGGCAGGAAGATGCTTTAGCTTTGCCTATGCTTGGCTTCTCGATCCTGGATTGTATATACTGAGCACTTGTCGTGCTCCAGACATACTGCTCTGTATCAGTGACCCAATGTTCTCTTTTCAGTACTTTGAGTATAATTGTAGAAAAGGTTTCTATTTTGAATTCTCCATCCAGTGTGATGAGTGAATGAATGAATGAATGAGAACATTAAACAAATAAGGAACCTTTTCTTCCCTTTCATTCTGTGTACTTAACATATACATAAAATATGTATAATATGATTATTATTACAGATTATATACAAGTGGTTTTATTATAAAAATAATTTAGATATTAAAAGTGCTGTTACTGTTGCACTTTACTCAAATGCATAGAAATGCATTGCAGCCTATTCAGAGTAGCACATGGTAACTTGGACCTGGGAGGGAGTGAAGAGTTTGCTCAGGACTCAGCAGCTTTCAGCACTAAGAGTCTATTGTCCTGAGAAAGTCCTCAGTTCTAGGTGAGCTTAGATAACTCATTTGCTAAGATAACCATCTTATTCCTATACTGTGTGACTGTTTTCCTCACCATCCTGCATCCATGGAACTTAGTAAATACATTTGGAGTGACAGTGTGGGAAGCATTAGAGTTCATCCCTAATATCTACTACACCCAATAAACTCTCACCCTTTTGGTGTGTCTTGCTGGAAGCAGGAAGAGCAAAACCTTTTTGGGTGGAAAGAGATGCTTGCTAGAGTCTTCCAGAAACAGGATGCTCTTACTTAGGAGGAGAAATGCACAGAAAAGTAGCCCCCCTTCCCTCTTAGAACCCAGGACTCCTGTCAGTCATCCTACATCTTGAAAGACAGGAGGTCTAGACAGAAACCAACAGCCAGAGTAGTGACTGAGGGGGAAAAAACCTGGGGTTTTGATGACATGGTTAATAAATAAAATATATGAACCCCAAAGCCCACTCTACTCCAACTACTTGTCTGTGAACAAATGTCCTAATTTTTGAGTCAGGCTTATTACTTTTTTTTCAATACCAGCTGCAGGTATTGTGGGTGAAGGACACCGAAAGCAGAGGACTTTTTAATTAGTGGGTTGTCTTGATTAGATAAAACTTTGGCCCTAGTTCCTGATGGTGATAACACAAGGAAGCTAAGCTTCCAAAGTACAGCTAGGACAAGGAATGGGGAATCAGAGGAGGAAAAGGAACACGGCTGGGTGGACTGTTGAACAATTTAGGTAGCTAGAGGCTGCACTATTTTAATTCCTGCGATTGTTCTGCAAAGTCCATATGCTTTATAAAGGAGCCAAGATTCCTGCATCCACTAACAAAATCTACATTGTTTTTTCTTCTCCCATGCCTCAGTAAGTACCCTTGTGCCTTTCAGATATCATTTGTTGAATAATATTATTACTTATGATATTATAAATATGAATCCAAATAAAAGAATAGGTATATAATTGAAAGAAATTGTGTGTGCAAGAAAAAAAGAGACAGACAGAAAAGAAGGATGAGAAAAAAAGAAAGATGATGAAGGAGAAAGTTATTAACTATTTTGCTTTAAACTTATCAAGAAAAGTCAACTTTAGCATTCCTATACTACAAAGACAACAGACCGACATAATGTCATTGAGTGGAGATAAAAGAAAAGTTGACAGGAACTAAACATGAGTTTAATTATCTGTTCTGCCTCCCAAGATGGCATTCACTACAAAGCCATAGCAACCCAAAACATAGTCACCAGGTCTCCATTTCAAACTGCCTGGGACAGGATAAGAAACTCAGTTCTGAAATGGAAGAAAGCATTCTTTGCATTACACTATTAAATGGAACACTTAATCAGCTTTTTTGCCAAGAGAAAACTCCCCCTTATGGTAATGTAAATAGGGCTGAGGGGAAAAAATGTCTGCAGCTGAAAGGCTGAGGAGCTGCATCTGCTGTCTTTGGTTCTTTCAGAGTCCTGGGCTCAGTATTTCTCAGCAAGAGTAGCTTACATCAGTTCTGGGGAACCTGGGTTTGGGTAGTCTTATTTATGAACTTCTCTGAGGTTTGATGTCCCAAGTTGGTAAATAGTATATTTTTCAGAACAGACCTGTCAACGACCTCCGTCATGCCCCCCTTTCATCCCTGACTTGTCTGCATCCATTTCCCGGTGTATTAGTATTATTTCAGCTTTCCTGCATTATGTCATGGAAAAGCATCACTAAGATTTGTAAAAATGCATTTCAGAACACAACTCAGAGGAAGTCAGGCAAATTTACTCCAGTTTGAAAAAAATTTTATGTTTTACCAAGCTAGCTTTAAAAAATCTGCTTTTCCAACTAGAATTATTTTTAAAAATGCAAAACATAAATATTGCTCTTTGCAAGACAAGATCTTGACCTGAAGCACAGAATTCAGGGAATAATTGGCTTTATTTAGAAGTCCCATCCACTAATTAATAAAATCATTTACAGGCAACACTGTAGACCATACTTACTTCCCAAAAGAAACCTTTGAAATTTGCATTTTAAGTGCATCATGGAAACTGACCCATTCTCCAAATGTGCACCAATGTGACAATACTGAATGAGTGGATGGGTAGAAAGTCAGGTTGCAATCACTTCTACAGCTTCAGAGTCAATCCTAAAGTCCTTCATGAACTGGATTTATCTAGGCCTGGACTTCTCAATGGCAACTGGGCAGATAGCACTGAGCCTGTGGATTTGCAACTGGACAAAGGTATGCAACCTGGCTTAAGAGGAAGATTTGGCCTAGTTTAAGAGGGACACATTTTTGTTTCTTAGGATCTGTGACACAGATGGCCGTTGGATGAGTACCATCCTAGAAGCTAAATGAAAATTTACAAGCTTGCTGTTGTTATGCATAGGTGATGCTGACATCAAAGGGGAAATACAGGATCCCTGGATGCTGTCTGCTGTTCTCCAGATGTTCCTGAACTTACTTATTCCCCCTGAGTCTGGCCTTTCTCTAGAAAGAACTCTTTGATGCTGATCAGCATTTCAATTAGACCAGTGAGGCTGGGAATTCTTGAAGCTGGATCTTACCCCCAAGGAGGACTTGGATGGAGCTATCTGCTGTAACCTAAGAGGCAGGGGATCATACTTTATTCAGTCAACCGAGCATTTTGTCCTTTGCTTTAAGCTGGAGTCTTGCTTCTTGGCATGTCTGTGCCTGTGCATTCGTCGTGTTCATAGCTGATGCGAGGATGGTTAGCAGCCATGGCTGCAGACACATAGCTCTGTAGGGAGGTAATTAGGGTGCTTCTCCTGGATTAACCCAAAATGGAATTAGATCCAATAGCAGAGTTGCTATTATTCCTTAGAACCCAAGTTTCTTGTGTTGGGGGACTTTTCTTCAGTTAATATTGTTGAGTGCGAGTAGAATACAACCGTGTCTGCTTAAAAAGTGCCCTCCATTGTAAGAGCATATATAAAAGAAAACTACATTAGAAATAGACAAATGAACAAAATATGCAGTAATTACTGAGATATTAAAATCTTCATTGATAACAGTTTTATCGGGGTATAATTGACACCCTATTTCTTTCTTATTGTTGCTGCAACAAATTATTACAAAGTTAGTTTTCTCTTTTTGGGTTTTTGGGTTTTTTGTTTTAAGTTTTTTGGTTTTTTGTTGTTGTTGTTGTTGTTTTTGAGACAGACTTTCTCTGTATAGCTCAGCTGTCCTGGAACTTGCTCTATAGATCAAGCTGGCCTTAAACTCAGTAATCTGCCTGCCTCTGCCTAAGTGTTGAAATTAAAAGCATATGCTACCACATCTAGCCAAAGTTACTTTCTTAAAACAAAGTTTCTTCTCTCACAGACCCAGAAGTTCAAGGTCAGGATCACTGGTCAGAATCAGGTGTTGGCAGGACTGCAGCCCCTCTGGGGGGTCACCTCTAGCTTTAGATCAACGCTGGGGTTTATTACTCATAGCCTCACCAATCTCTGTCTCTGTGATCATGTTGTGTCTTCTCTCCCAGAGAACTCTCCCGCTCACACAGACACATAAGATACCACTTAGGGCTTACCTGGATAATTCAGGATAATTTCCCACTCCCAATTCTTATTTTAACCACATAAACTCCTTTTCCACGTAAGATAGCATTTGCAGATTCAGCATTCTAATGAGTTTTGAAGGCTATTGTCCATCCCACTGTATAATATCTTACACCCATTTACAGGTATGGATTTAAATGTCTTTTAGAATAATTTAAAAATAGAGGAACCATTTAAATATCCATTTTAGACTATTTCTTTCACCTGAAAAAGAAGCTACCTACCCCTAGCAGCCACTCCCCATTTTCTTCCAGACTTCAAGCCCTCACTAACATAACTTCTGTCACAGTATTTTTGCATATCTGGAACATACTCTATAAATGTATGGTAATGGAATTACCCAATGTATACTCTTTTTTTTTTTTGGCTTCTTGCACTTAACATGATTTTTCTAGGTTCTTTTTTATTGCTAAATAAAATATTGCCAGTAACAACAACAAAAACTGTGCCTCTTGCACAAAAAAAAATATCTTCACTGTGGAAATTTAATAACTCACATTTTGCAAATAATGTCTCAAATATTTTGTCTGTCACTTTAAGTGTTGAGTATCCCCACTTGTTACATTTCTGAATAAAGATCCTTGGGATATTGTTTCAACGATAATTGCACCATGCTTACTTGTATTTTATGATTATTCAGGTCCTTTTACATTCTAGAAGATTGTTAATGGTGTTAATTTTAATTTCCCATGTTATGCCATTAACAGGGATCTGTTATTTTTCAAATAAGATGAAAGTGCAGATTTATTTAGATTCCTTATCCAAGTTTGATTTCCTCTTTTCCCCTACTCCGTTACCCTTGTCCACAGGTGGTGGTCTTGAATGATTTCCCAGTGGTCTAGAAAGTCAAACATCTGAGTGGAAAGTACCTCCCTTCCTTCCAATGTGATACTATCTTCCTTGAAGGAAGGAATGCCTGCCTCTTGCCACTCTTCCCAGGAGAGAGGGAAGGGGAAAATTCTCTAAGCTTTGCAAGCCCCTTGTTTCTTGAGCCTGTGGTGGCACCAAATCTACGAGTCCTTGATAACAGATGCATGCATCAGTATTTTATGTGCATCCCAAACAGGGAAGAGAAGGAAAGAAACTTGAAAGAAAGGGCCTAGTAACAGACTTGTACATGACAGGGATATGTGTCTATGGTCTGAGGAAACAAGAAAAAAGCCTGCCATGGAAAGGGGGACAGCAGGAAAACGTGCCTTCCTCAGCATCAACCTGGAGGAAGAAGAAAGCAATTCTCCCTTAAGAATTTCAACCGAAACCCAGTAAAGACACAGGTCTTTATTTTGAATTCCTGAAAATGATTGCTTGTTGCTATTGAGTTGAAGGACCTATCTCAATTCCAGATGTTGAAATAGGTAAAGAAAAAATCTTTGTTTTAAAAGTCAGTTAAATACACTGGTTTAAATTGTTTAGAGGTTGTGTTTGCCTATATTTTCTTAACATCTACAAGGTTTGGGTAAGCATCTATACTTCCTTGTCCTCCTCCAAACTGGATTTCCAGATGTCTTGAGGTCATTCATCACTGAATAAACCTCACTGGATTCAGCTCAGTGCTTTCTCACAGCCTCTATAAAGATGGAACATTTTGAGTCTAATGCCTATAATGAAGTGTGTATGTTTTAAAGACCCCTGGAGCAATGCAGAATTGTCTTGCCCAGGGCAGTATCCATCAAGATGCAACTGCATGTAAAATGACACTGAAAATATATTCCATCAAACAGCTGGCTTTATGGTCTGGTTTCAACACTCTCTTTCCTCTTTCTATCAGATCCATGATAGACTATCTCTTTTCTAAATTCCTCAAATTAAGTGGAATCAGACTTCTCAATCCCATTGAATGGTTATCCTCCCACGGTGTCTGAAAAAAAATCATCAGTCTGTTAAAATAGGAGTATGAGAGCATATTTAGCTAAAATAATTTAAAATGTTTCTCTTCACACTAAATATGACCAATGTGTTTGTCCTGTACTAGCTATCCGTATTTTTCTCTACTTAGATCTATATGGGGTTTTCCTTTCTGGATCTAATATTAAAGTAGTGGTTTAAATCTGGGAAATTGTACAGATTCTGTTCCCTCTCTTAAAAAGTTATCATACACATTTGAATACTAAAATCCCCTGAGAGGACCTGTTAAGGAGACCTGTAAACTTTTCCATTCATTTCACCACAAAACAATTTTTTTTTTTTTTTACTATAAGACATCTTCGTATTTTCTGTTCTACATGTAAGATGATAACCTGGATCCAGATGATTTCTTCTCCATGAGGAGAGATTAGAGAGAGAAGCAGCAATAGATTCTAGTAACGTGGTATCATATGCCATCCCCATGATGCAAGCTGAAGATAGCATGTTGGAGGTGTCATAGTTGGGAAATTCAACCCAATATACACATGATCCAGCTCATGCACTAGATAGGCCTTCATTCCTAGATTACAGAGGTGGACCTAATGCACATTCTGAGCTGTCAGGGAACCTACAAACTTGTAGGCAAGAGTTGAAAGAAATATAACTGCTTTCAACTTGCTCTAAAACAATTAAAAACTACAAGACTGAAGGTTATGAATGTCTATAGTCCCATCTACCTACAACAACTTATTTAAAATATTTCAATTCTTAGTTTAGAATATTCTGTGCCTGAGCTTTCCAAGGGAATGTATTAGATTATCAGAGTCAACAGAGTCCTTAGCTTGTAAAAGCCAGTGCTTCCTGTGGGTGCCTTGAATTCTGGGTGGTCTCATGCTTGGGGTTCCACTGCACATGGTTCTCACAGACTCCTTTCTTGTAGGAGGGAACCTGAAAAGGGTCTCTGCTCATACACCCACAATACAATAACAACACCCCAAAGACTAGTGAGGTCCACTGTAACCATAAGTAGTAGTGGCTACTGAAAGTCATATTCAGAATAAAATGCAACTTTAAGCTTGGACTTGGAGCATGCAATAGTGTGTTCCACTACCTTCTTATACCTAGCACTAGCACCTCCCTTTTAAAGTAACATTTCCATTAATAATTTACCTTTCTATGTAAGACTTGCTATACCTGTATGGATTGTGTGTTCTTTAACCTCCCAATCATTTCTTAAGAAGTTAGTAATATTATGTTATAGCAAGCATAGTAGTTTAATCCAGCCTGTATTGTTTGGAGGAATCTCGCAGATCCCCTGACCAACAAGTGGAAGGGAAGTATCCCACACCCAGCACTAAGATTTTCATTTGGTGACCTGTGTCTTCTAAGAGAAACTCATTCCTTGTGTAGGGTAACTCCAATGAATTGCGCTCTCTCCCTCCCCCATTCTCCCTCTCTCTCCATGTGTACATGTACATATTATAAAACAAAGGATATAAAGTTGGGAGCAGGTAGGGGAGTTTAGGGAGAAGGGTGTGATATGAGTATGATCAAAATGCTCTATATGTGTGTGTATGAAATTCTCAAAGAATTAAGAAAAATATGCACATATATGCATGCATAAATATACACACACATTTATAATGCTCTATAAACTCAGTACGAAGTCCCCTCCAGGGCCTTGGGAGGGGTTCATTAAGAGTCTGCAGCTTCAGTCTCACAACCATTGCACGTCTGGTGTCCATCGTCCTCTTGTTTCAGCTGACTCAGTTGGCTCTCACACCATACATTTCTCTTTCATGACTCTAAACTCCTTTACTGAGGCTTTTCTAATCACTCTGTTCCTGTCTGCTCCTTTTTTTTCTAAAACTGGTTGCTCTTAGCTATCAGTCCTTGGGACTGTCACCTGTGAGAGGGTGGTGGAGAGTTGAGGACAGCATCACATGCGCTGAAGAGGAACATCTCAATGCATCACCAGCTTCTTTCTCCTAACATCCACAGAGTTGGAAATAAGTCAGGGATAGAGGAAATGTGTAGTAATGGCACCCTTCACCCTGAAGTAGTGGTAGAGAGATCACATGGAAGAGAATGTCATGTCTTCATTACTCGTCCCTTAGAGGCTTTCTTTCATAACGAATCCTTTCATCAGAATGTTTGTAACTGTCACCTTGATGCATTACCTTTAAGATAGTTATAAATGCACTTTTGTGAGGAAAAGACCTGCCTCCCGACTCCAGCTCTGCTTTTATGTGGCTCCCTTTTATACTTAGAAGATAATCAGTGTCACTCTCAGGGGTGTGGAGACACACAAGGTCCATGATTGTCATTTCAAGTACCTATGAATGTTGAATGTGCATGCATCATTAAGATGTCTCGTCTGGCAAAATGTGTTGTGTCTATCAAAGGGAAGCAGCATGGTTATGCACTATCTGGTGATATGTGAATGTTTATCTTCTTACTCTCCTCCTCATCCTGTGAGAACTATCAAATCGTTGTCTCTACCCAAATTCTTCTCTTCCAAGCCTGCCTGAGATTGTCCAGAACCCCCGTTAGTGCACAGTCACACTTCTTACAGCTCTGCTTTTGTGCCATTATTTATTTTCACAGTAATAGCACCACTCTCCTTCCATTCTCACTGCCAAAGATATAGTTTGACTTATACTGCTGTCTTCTCATTTAAGTGAGCAATAAAATGTAACAATTCCAAATCCACCATCTCTCAAATCATCTGTTTCTCTCCAACTGTCACTCATTAGTGCTGTCCTCTTCCCACCTGATGAACTCAGCAGGCCATCCTGTAACTAGCCATCCTTACATCCATTTTACTTCCCTTGTTTTTATGTAAATCATTTTAAATGTCTGCGAATCACCTCCCCCATCACTAACCTCTTCTTGTCCTCTGTTTGCTTATCATTTTTTTTTTGTGATTTCCTAGACTTTTAGAATGTAGTCCCACTTTTTCAACATCTCTACAATATATTTGTATCTTTGTCTGCCATCTTTCTCCTGACACTTTGACAATTTGGGTCCATTGCATGAGTCACGCTATCAGTTGACCTCAGGCTTTTTGTTTCATGTTTTTAATGATATTCTGTTCCTTGTTACCCAGCTTGGAGACCACTATTTCCCAGAGACATCTCTAGACTGAGAACTCACAGGTGGTTTATAAAGGACCTCCCTGCATGAGCTGTCTGCACACCTGCACTGCGGCTACTGTTGGGTGATGGTCAGCATCAAAATTATTGCTGCTGTTGTCAATATTAATTTGCCATTGTTGAATGCCAGGGTCTGCCATTGACATGCATTTAGTCTTCATCAAGAGGCCAACTTATTTTCTTTACCTAAAAGAGCCAGGGCTTTGTGAAATGAATGAGTTTGTTCAAAGTGACACCAAACTAGCAGAGGTATAAACTAGGTCTGGGCTTATCTCATGGATTCCAAAGCCACTCTTCTTAAGCTCAGCCTAACTATAGCCCATTTATCATATTTTCTGTTGATAATAAGTTCCCTTATTCTTTCACCATTAAATGGTAAGCTGGCTTCTCAAGAGAGGAAACATTGCCTGAACTCCCTGTGTTTCTGCAGCAGAAAACACTGAGTTAGACACATGGTAAACTGTCACAAAAAACAGCTTAAATGCCAGAATGGTGAAATAGAATTAATGAATTGCTTTGGAATTCTAAGAGACTGATTAATTGGATATAGATATTTATGTCCAATATAGTTGTCTCTCCTCCCCCCTTAGCATCCCATCACCTCCATCTCAGATTTCTCTTTTCAAGTAATTAGCATAATCTCATCTTGTGTTTCTAATTTTTCTTTCTTGCAAGTTCAGAGCATTTTGTTACTCAAGAATATTTTGCTTCTCCTTAAGTTTTTCTACATTTCTACTCCGAGGAGTTTCTGTAGGGAGAGTGGATGATGATGGTAATACATGAGCTGTTGATGTGAAAATAAAGTTGAAGGAATTTCCAAACTGCAGTTTTCTGTGACAAGATAGAAGGGAGAGGTAATAAGGCTGTGGCCTGTGTCCCATTATTTTGTGACTTAGTAAAATCACACTGTCATTTTCTTCAGGGCAATGCTGCTGTGTCTTTTCTTGTAGGAATTTTTCTCATTTTTTTTTATGCTCCATCACATGCTAAATCAACTTAAGTATCTAAAGCATCATGATTTTTAGAAACCTCTTTCTCTACAGAAGCAATTTACTCTTTATTTCGCCTTTTATCTCTCTCTAATTGGCATGATTAAGTTGAACATCTGAAATCCTCTTTCCTCTTGTATTACCCACGAATAAAGTAATTATACCAGGTAACAGACATGGAGAATTTTATAAATATTTTAGTCTAAATAGCCTCATTCTCCTTAGCTCAAGTGTATGGCTTTAACATATTTCCAGCTGCTTTGGCCCCACAGGGACACAGCTTTAAATCACATTGGGGTTTTGTTAACCAGGCTCATGTCTACCTCTGAAGTGCTGCCCTGTTAATTTTGATCTCTTTCTGAGTAGCCAAATGATGAATTCACCCCGGCCTTCCTTTCCAGACCAGTTCTCTCAACCCACCTAAGCATCTTTCAACAAACAGTCTGAGTATCTTAATCAGTTTTTCTCCTCTCTCATCACCTCTCCTCTCAGGGCCCTGGCGTTCTGCCCAGTGAAGTAAAACCCAAAATATTTCCACTAAAGTTCATCAGTGGGATTTCCATTATGTTTCTAGGTGCCACCATTGAAAGCTGCAGTGGCTTCCATTTCAGAAGCTGAACAGACTAGGTGTTTTGGGCATTCCTGGCTCACTGGAATGGAAACCATTACTCATTCCTTTATTCCATTTCTCCATTTTTCAGATTGCCTCCTCAGGTTCCAAAGACACCATCCTCCATCTTCATTGATTTATCTCTCTCCCTTCGTCCAGTGACTCTCTGGATTAGAATTTCTCTGATCCTCTATCTCCCTTTATTACCAGATCCAGACCCCACCTTTAGCCCCTAAGTATCCTGGGTGCATGCTCTCTTGCCAACCCTGTGATACAAGGCTTTACCTGTATGCTGTGTCATTTTCTCCATTGTACTATATGGTTCTGGCTACATTGAAATAGAGACAGAAAGTGAAAATAATTTCTTCTGACAGCAAAGAATCATATGACCTGACATGTTAGTTTCAGCAAGTACCTCTTAATTTACTAATCCATAGCATAAATTATTCATCTCAACACGGTTTCTGTGTTTTATTCATTACTTAAATAGTATGCATAAAATCATCCTCAAATACTGAGCTATTCAAGGAATCATGAATGGAAGACAGGGATGCCAGGGTCATTTTCCAAACCTTTTTGAACTCAGTCTAAATCCTAGCCCCAGGTTTACAGGCTTGGCTTTGGACCACCCTATGTTCTGGGATGACAGATTCTGGTCCAATCAGGCACCAGTTTAGTGGGAGGAAGAAAGTCTGCCACCCTCATGTTCCTACGGGCTATTCTTTTGAAGAGAGTAAGAACTGGGATGAGAGAGGGAAAATTTTGGAAAATAGAATGGAAAAAAGAATTGCATATGGATGAAGTTTGTCTAGCTCTGGTGTGATATTACTGTGAAGATATCTGTGATAGATATCATGTACAATAGTTGTACTATTTATATATAGAAGTTGAGAAAGAGGAAGTGAAATACTAATCATGTAAATTAATGTTATCAGTGGCTACTCTTCCTTCTTTCACAATTTCATGGCCTTGAAGAGCTTCTTTTGACTCTACTTCTTTAAACGTTAAAAGAATGTGTGTATTTTAGAGACTGTACATATCCATGCAGATGCCTAAGGAAGCCAGAGAGGGGCATCAGATACCCTGAAGCTGGACATACAGGCAATTGTGAGCCACTCAGTATGGGTACTGGGAACCTCTGCAAAACTAATATTCTCTACACTGAGCCACCACCGAGCCATTCTTCCCGGTTTTCTATTTTTTTTCTTTAAAACAACTACTTTTGGAAACTATTCCTGCTTTCTCTAAAAGGTAAGAAAAGATACAGAAAAGTTACTCAACTAAATTGTCATAAATATCTTTAAACATCATTGTTTCATTCTTCTTCGCAATATCAAGCCCTGAGCAACTAAACTGATCAAACGGGCAAGACACACAGATTGGAAACAATCCAATTGTATCTTAGATATTCTCAGCCCCCAACACTTCTCTGTACCAACTCATGAGGATGGAGGAAATCCTACATTCTGTTTTGAATGCATGGCAAAGCAGAGAAATCACACAGCCTTCAGGGAAAAAAAAATGCCTTGTAGAAACATCACACTTAAGAGAGCAAAAACAAAATGATTTAGTTCATTGTAAGGAACTCACCTTACTCAATGAATAAAATGCTTCTCCCTCCATTTCTGCTGATAGTCTCTAAGTGACTTAAGTAAACCCAAACTTTCTGTGTAGTATCTATCTATTTGCATTCTTCTCAAGCTACTCAATTGTATCTTAGTCCAATACTGTGACTAGAATCTTAGATAAAGTCAAGATTTGGATGTTTATTCTTATTCTGCCATTTTATGAATGTGTGCTCATAGGAAATGTTGTGTTTTCCTTATTTGTAAAGGAGGTCAGAGTAAAATTATCTTCTTAGAAAGTGTATCAGTCAAGTGCACATTCCTAAACAAAGCAACTGAGGAAACTAAGTAACAGGAAAGTTGGGGTAGCACAAATGGTGAAGTGCCTGCCGTATAAGACCTGAGGGCCTGAGTTCAGACCTCCAGCACCTATGTGGAACTGTTTGGTAACCCTAGCACTGGGATTGGGGTGGGGACAGGTAGATCTTCAGAGTTCATTGGCCAGCCATTCTAGCTGAATAACTGGGCTCCAGATTCAGTGAGAGATGCTATCTTCAAAACCAAGTTGGAGAAGAGTTGAGGAGGCAGGATTTGTACAGCACCAGTTCTGCCCTGATAGAAACTGGAAGTGATGTGTGATGTGAATCTAACCCTTTTAAGAGTAAGATATAGGATAAAATAAAATAAACTTAAATGAATAATGGATAAGACATTTACCAGAAATTCTACAGGCTTATTGTGATATACAGAAGGCTACAATTTTTTTTTCTTGTTCTCAATAATTGCACTCATTTTTGGGATACAGTGAGATATTCTGAATTCATATAGATCTTGATCAAATCAGTAATTAGCATACTCATTATCAAAACTTTTGTCATTTCTTTATGATACTACATTCAAAATTATCATTTATCTGTCTCCAAGTATACACATATATACATGTATGTATGCACATACAGGCAAACAACGCATCCTTAATTGTATTTGATTCTGAACCATAGACCAGAATAACTTTTGTAACTAAAGTTAACCAATGTGCTCACTGACCAGCATCTCCCCCATTCCCTCTCTGGTAACCACCATTCTCTTTTCAGCTTGTAGACACACCCACTCCAATGCTTAGGATTCTCACAAGAACACAACTATGACACACATGCAGAGGCCCTCGATCAGCTCCATCACTGCAGCTTCAGTCTCTGTGGGCCCCTGTGAGCCATGCTTAGTTGATTCCATGGACCGTGTTCTCGTGGTGTTAGGAAATCAACTTTTAAAAAGCCCATATGTGATAATTGTTTGAATTTATTAAGATTATAGCAAATTAGAACTATTAGGGATCTTCTTAATTGTATAACCTTGTTTATCTAAGATTCTAGTCACAGCCAGGAAAATGACAGCTGGGAAATTCCCAGATATCTGCAGCTTAATCAAAACGTGAAATTCTAGCCATGTGCTCCCACTTGCATGCCATAAAGCCATTAAAATTATGTATGTATATATGTTGCTAGAGTTTTCCTGCCTGGCCCACAGTCAGGACAAATCTCTCTCACCTGTCAGTCCCACAGCCGCTCAGACCCAACCAAGTAAACACAGAGACTTATATTGCTTACAAACTGTATGGCCGTGGCAGGCTTCTTACTAACTGTTCTTATAGCTTAAATTAATCCATTTCCATAAATCTATACCTTGCCACGTGGCTCGTGGCTTACCGGCATCTTTACATGCTGCTTGTCCTGGCGGCGGCTGGCTGGCAGTGACTCCTTCTGCCTTCCTGTTCTTTCTTTTCTCTGTTAGTCCTGCCTATACTTCCTGCCTAGCCACTGGCCAATCACTGTTTTATTAGCAACACATTTGCCATACAGAACATCCTACAGCATATATATGCATGTATATATACATATAAGACATATATACATGCATATTTGTACACAGAGAGAGAAAATTTCTTTCTTTTAATTTTCTGTGTTATTTTTTTACTGTCTTAAAACTGTGGGGCTAAGAAATACCTTATAATAAACCATTCATCCCAGTATTTTTGCCTTTTCCCAGATTTTAAATGCAAAACATTTCTCTTTATATCCAGTTGGCTGCTTAGTACAAATTTTTGTAGGTATCCTTTTTTATACTAAAACAAACTTTCCTCTAGCTTTGAGTATTTTATTATACTTTTTCAAGTATTTTATTATGTATTACTGTTTAATGTTCTTAAATGATAATTCCTGGATCTCATGAGATACCAAAATCTTTTAGATGGCTAATATATTGAATTTCATGGGCACACTTTCTAGCATCAAACAGACCTTAACTTTTTAAATCAATTCAACATAATAATAACACATTATTACCCTTTTATACTTCGTAGATTGGTTATCAGAATTACTAAATATACAGTAAACCAGAAGAGTGGAGTACCTCCTAATATCATGATACACCCTCAGAAGTCATTACACGGGACTGTTCTTTTTTAACTATGCTTCCTCTACCCACAGTTTATGTTTCAGAGTAAGATCTTTAAAATACACCCAAACAGTAGGCATACCATTTCACAAGGAAGTATTACAATATGCACAACTGACTCAGGCATTTTTAGAATGTGCAAGAACCTTCCCATTATTATATAAAGTGAATTTGTGGAAGTACTTGAATATAATCTAATACTTATTTTATAGTCCTATTTTCAAGAGTATCTCAAATGTTACCATTTCACATTATTTTGTTCCTTCCAAATCATTAACTAATGAGAACTATATGTTCATGGTCATGGTTGGTCTTAGGGCTCCTTTATCTTTTAATGATCTCTTCTGCTCTGACTTCCTTTACTTCATTATAATTGACTTGTGAATAACTGAGTCATTGACTCTTAAATGTTCATTTGGGGTTGTGTGAGTTGCTTCTTCATGGTATTAGCTTCTCTTTCTTTTTCTTCTTTCTTTCTTCCTTCCTTCCTTCCTTCCTTCCTCCCTCCCTCCCTCCTTCTTCCTTCCTTCCTTCCTTCCTTCCTTCCTTCCTTCCTTCCTTCTTCCTTCTTCCTTCCTTCCTTCCTTCCTTCCTTCCTTCCTTCCTTCCTTTCACATCCTAGCCACAGTTTTTCCTCCCTCATCTCCCCCCAGTCCTCTCCCCCATTTTCATCCCTCCCCCCACCATCTACTCTCCCTCCTTTTCTGTTCAGGAAAGGGCAGGCCTGCTATGAGTATCAACAAAGCATGGTCTATTAAGTTGCAGTAAGACTAAGCACCTCCCCATGTATTAAGACTGGGCAAAGCTGCCAGTATGAGGAGCAGGGTCCCAAAAGCCAGCAACAGCCCCTGCTCCCATTGTTAGGAGTCACACAAGAGGACCAACATGCACAATGGTTGCATATATGTAGAGTACCTAGGTCCATCCCATGCAGGCTCCCTGGTTGTTGGTTCAGTTTCTGTGAGCCCCTATGAGCCCAGGTTAGTTGATTCTGTGGGTCTTCTTGGGGTTTCCTTGGCCCCTCTGGCTCCGACAATCCTTCCTCCTCCTCTTCCACAGGATTCCCTGAGCTCTGTTTAATGTTTGTCTGTGGATCTGCATCTGTTTCCATCAGTTGCTGATGGAGTCTCTCTGATGACTATTGGGCTAGGCACCAATCTATAAGTACAGAAGAATATCGTTAGGCATCATTACATTTACTTTTTTTTTCTCCAGTCGTGTTTGGTTCTATCCTAGGTTTCTGGGTCATCCAGCCTGTGGGTCCTGGTACTCCAGGCAGTGTCAGAGTTGAGCTTATTTTCCGGGCATGGGTTTTAGGCTAGACCAGTCATCGATTTACCATTTCCTCAATCTCTGGGCCATCCTTACCCCAGCACATCCCATAGGCAGGACAGACTATATAGGTCGAAGGTTATGTGGCTGGGTTCTCTTTCTAATCTTTGCTTTTCTTGGCAATAGAAGCTCAGACCTAAAAGCACTGAATTTAGATCCAGCTTTTCTAGAGGCTGGAGAAATGGCTGAGAAGTAAGAACCTTGGTTCAGTTCCTACCACCCACATTGCAGCTTACAAATAACTCAGTTTCTGGGGAGTCTTGATACCTTCTTCTGACCTCCAAGGACAACAGGTATACACATGCTACATATGCATGCATTCATATGCATGAAATATAAATAAATAAATCTTAAATTCAGCTTTTCAGGCAAAGACCACTCCATAAATGATGCTGTATGTAGTTATGATTCTGTTTCATTACCCTGTATGTGCAAAATATCCAATTGCCCCAAACAATCTTAAAATTGATCAATAAACCTGCTAAAGACAAAGTAATCCCCCCTGCTGTGACATTCTCCCTTATTGATCGATTTTAGCATCCATCCATATTATACATATTAATTATTTCATTAGGAATTGTAAAACAATGGTTTTCTAATTATGTAATTATTTTTGCATTTATTACCTAACTTCTTTTTCATAGGCTTTTTCCTCATCCTTATAAGTACAATGAAAAGAAGTTCATGCAGGAAACATAGCATAAACACTTCTTTCCTTTCCTGTTTTTCAATTTTCAAATCTATGCTTACCCTATTAACTACCAATGATAGCTAATGGGGCAGTGAGGCTTTTATTTTTCTATTTTCAACATCTCTGAGGACTTGTGTGCTTTAATGTGCTCAGTCCAATTAAGTTACTCTATTTTTCTGTATGTGTCTCAACAAGGCAAAAACTTTCCTCTTCATCAAGAGGGTAAACTGTTCACGGAGTTCTTTTTTTTTACACTCAAATTATGCTATGTTCGATCAATGGGAACCCCTTCATGGTTTAGCCTGTTTATTTTGATTTGACACTACTCCATTCATCTTTGGAAATCTCTTCTGACTGGGCTGAGAATGTAGCATGATGGCAGAGTGCTTCCCAGCAGGCCAAAGGACCTGAACTTATCTTCAACACGCTTGGTTTTTAAGAATCAAAATTTCTTTGTTTCCTAGCATAAGATGCCTCAAGGCAATGGAAACTCTGACTCTATTTCTGGGATATAATTTAATATTTCCTGTATGATTTTTGCATCCAGGCTCAAAAGTGAGATTGAAGATGTATATGGAAGAGAAGAAACTCGTGTGTGTGTGTGTGTGTGTGTGTGTGTGTGTGTGTGTGTGTGTTGTGTATTGTCATCAAGATTTTAGTAGCATCACAAAAAATTAAGGATTCATTTCCCTAGTTCTTTACTCTGAAGTAACTTTTGAAGAGTGGGATTGTCTACTCTGTAACTGTTTATTTACCTGTTAAGCTTCATAGGGTAATGGCTTCTTGGTGAAAATGCATTTATACACTGATCCCATGTCTATAATTATTATTTTACCACCATCTCAGTAATGATTTAAACAAAGGAAATAATTTTTTAATATTTTTCATTGCATTTTAGGTGTTTTCTATTGGGAACATTGTCTCAGCACATCTGGTACAATATATTGACTCATGTTTTATTTTTTTTTAAGTGGGGGAAAGATATAAGAAAAAGTTTCAATTACCCTAGAGCCTAACTCTTCATTCTCTTTTATTGCTGAATTGCTGTGGCTTCAAAGTCTGGGTTGTAAAGTCTCTTTCCTCACACAACTTCCCGTCCCATTTCTCTTGCTTTCCATCACGGCAGAATTATTTAAGACATGTTTATGGGGTTTCCAACAGAGCTTTAAAATAAAAGATTGGCCACAGTGTGATAGCCTGGCTAAATTTTCTCTTTCTCAAAGAAGAGAAGAAAAGTATATTTAAAAAGCTAAATCTTTTGGAAAATTGCGAAATCTGCATTGTTGGAACACCATACCAAGTGGCAGGAAAGCAAAAGCAACTGCCATTTGATCCAGGCAATGAGATTAGAGGCATGGTTGCTATTTTTTTTTTTTTTAGTTGGGTTAAAAAAAAAAAAAGAAACTCTTGGCAGTTGACTATTCAAATGTATCATAGGCATTCCACTGTTCTTATCACATCAATTTTCAATTGTAACTCTTCTAAGAAACCAATTCTTTGATATCACATAAAATACACTGATTAATAAAAGTATCTGGATCTAACATACATAGGCTATTCCCTCTCTTAACTGATTCTAAAGCATTCATGTAAGGGATATATATAAAACCTCTCTTTCTTTTTTTATAATTTTAATTTTGATTGAAAATAGATTTCTTTTCATACAATATATTCTGATCACACTTTCCCTTCTCCTCAGATACAATATTATTTATATATTTTCAACATAAATAGCTCTATTAAGGGTTTTTTTAAAAAAAATAAAGAGCAGAGCATAGAGGCACATGATCACAATTCCAGCACTTAGAAGGCCGAAGGTCAGCCTGAGCTATACAAAGAGAACACATTTTAATAAAAAAGAAAGAGAAGAAAAGGTAGGTGGGTTTCATTTCTGGTCAAGATGGACTAACAGAGACCAATTCACTCTGATGCTTGAAGCTAACTAAAAACAGACAGGCTATGCAGCAGTTTTCAAGATCCTGGATACCAGGCAAAGGAAGGCAGTGATATCTCACTGGTACTAAACAGATTAGGCAAATCCTATGATGGTTCCAACTTACCTCCATGAGTGAATATCTGGGTTGTGGGGCAAGAAGAGTTGTGAAAGTGAGCTGTGAACTCGAAAGAACCAGCACAAAGTTCACATAACACTGATGAACTGAAAACTGCACAGAGACAAGGCTACCTATGACCTGCCTCCTGTAGTACCCAGTCGAACAGATCATGCATGGAAGAGGAGAGGAGAGGAGAGGAGAGGAGAGGAGAGGAGAGGAGAGGAGAGGAGAGGAAAGAACGAAAAAAGAAAAAGAGAGAAGAAAAAGAAAAAGAAAGAAAACCAAGCAAAAACACCCATTGCCAAGAGGATTAGAAAGCAAAGCGCGCTGCACACAAAAGGATGATGCCTGTTTCAACAAGCCAAACTAAAGACCTTCACAGTTGTGGGACTTTGAGAGTGTGAGCAAAGTCTTACCTCCGTAAAGGGGAGTAATTAGCTTTCCCCTAAACATGACATTGGTCCTGCCTAATAAATCATAAAAGCAAGACCCAAAAAGATAAAACTATTTCCAAGTAATTTGAATGCACCTCAGCAGAGCTTCCGAAGTCAACGTGACTGCAAAAGCTCCAGTACTGTACAAGGTAAAGTTCACAATGTTTGGCATCCAGTCAAGATTTAGCAACATACAAAGAAATGGGGAGACCAGAGCCTATTAAAAAAGGGGAAATCTGACCAGTCAAAATCAGTGGAGAAGTGTCATAGGCAAGAATCAGCCAACAACGGTGTTGATTTTTACTATTGTATTCTTTCATGTGTTAAAAGGATGAAGCACAGACATGATAGATACAGAGGAAAACAATCAAATGAAACTTCTAGAGATAAAAACTGTAACACTCAGGCTTTTTTCTGGGTGGGATAGGATTAGCCACTGCAGACGAAATATTATTCAACAAGATGCAGAAGTGGAAAGGTTCAAAATTAAATATAGAGTGGCAGAATTGAAAATTTTAAACAAAGCACCAGATAACTCTGAGATGTCCTGTGGCCTAATAAACATGAAATTTGAGTTCCTGATAAGGCAAGGAAGGGCATACTACTTGAATAAATAATAGCAAGAAGATTTTTAGGTTTGAGTTAAACAAAAGTACAGACCCCTTATTCCAAGATTCCTGATAAACTCCAAGTATGAGAAATACAAAAGGAATCTAAACCAAAACCAAATCCCATTGCAGTCAAACAGCTTAAAGCTAGTTGGAGAAAATCTTAAGTGCAGCGAGAGGGAATAGCATGTTGTATGTAGAAGAATGTAATTATGTATGAGAGAATCCTTAATGAAATCAGCATGTGAAAGAACACAAGGGAACACCACTTTGAAATTTTCATATACTAATTACACATACTAATACTTTCTGACCCTGTTACTTAAAATTACTTAATATAGTATTTTCCAGTTCTATCCATTTTCCTGTGTGTTTTGTAATTTCACTTGTATAGATAAATATAAACTCCATGGTGTATATCCTTTTCATTATCCAGCGACTAGTTGATGGACATCTAGGCTGATTCCATTTCCTCGATATTGTAAGGAGAGCAGCAGTGAAGATGGATGTGCAAGGATTTCTGTGGTAGACTGAAGAGTCCTTTGATATGCACAGGAGTGATACAGCTGGGTTATATGGTAGCTCTATTTCTAACTTTTTGAGAAGCTCCCACACCAATTTCCATAGTGGCTGCACCAATTTACTTCTTTCACCATCAGTGAATAAGGGGCTCTGCTTTCCCCATCTCCATGCCAGTATCTATGGTCATCATTTCTTGGTGATAGGCATTCTGACTGGGGTGAAATGGAATCATGAGGTAGTGTTAATCTGCGTTCCTTGATGCCTAAAGATCTTGAACATTTCTAAAAATATTTGCTAGACATTGGCACTACTCTTTTAAGAACTCTCTGCTCAGTTCCTTAGCCATTTTTATCAGTTTTTTTTTTTAGTTATTTGTATATTTTGGATACTTACCTTCTGTCATATGTTTAATTGGCAAAGATTTTCTCCAATTCTTTAGGTTGTCTCTTCACTTGATTAACAGTTTCCTTTGCTGTACAAAAGCTTTGTAATTTCGTGAGGTCCCATGTTTCACTTGTTGGTCTTTTTTCCTGAAGACCTATTCAGAGAGCAATTACCTATGCCTATATCTTGAAGTGTATTCCCTATGGAATACTACTTTTTAAAATACCAGGAAAAAATGTCAGTCCAGAATATCTTTGATACATGGAGATTATATAAAACCCTTTTCAGATATACTAAAACTGAAGGAATTGGATAGTAGCACATTCCTACCATAGCAAATGTTAAAGGAAATTCTTCAGGTAGAGTGAAAATGATACCAAGTAGAACCGTGAGTGTGCACAATGGAATATACAGCACTAAAAATAGGTGATACGTGTGTCAATGCAAAATATTTTTATTATGAAATTGTCTACAAGATAGCTGGCTAAACAAAAATAGTGTAGTGCACCCACAGTAGAGATAAATAGTTACCTATGAGGGTTAGCACACTATCTCTTAAAGATAGATTGCAATAAATTAAAGGTACATGCCACAAACATGAATACAGCCTACAGTAACTAAATAATAACAGGTCGACAAGACAGATCAATGGAATTATGAAAAATATGCAGGCATAGGGAAGCATAAAATAGAGAAAGGATAGCTGAAAAAAGCACAAACAAAACAAATAGATTATAGATTCAACTCTAGCCATAGTTATATTAAATATAAAGTGCCTACCTAATAAAAAGACAGAAACTATCAACTTGGATAAAGAAAGCATGGCTTAAGCTCATGCTGCTTACAGGACTCATGCTGAGGACTGGGGAGTTAGCATAGGAAGGAAGTGTCTTCTGCCCAAGTGTGAGGACCTGAGGTCAGATCCCCCCGACCCATGTAAAAGTGATGCATTACAGCATGTATAACTGGGATCCTTGTCCCTACAAGAAAATACAAGAATCAGACAGGAAGGTCTGGGAGCCCATGGGCTAAGCTGGAAAGTATAAAGTGGAACTAAAGAGAGTCCCTATCATAGAGTAAGGTGGAAGGGCAAAGACAGACGCCCAAGGTTGTTCTCTGGTCTCCACATGCATATACATCATGACACTCATGTCTGCCCTTACACATGAACACATACACCCATAAACATACACAAAGAAGTGTTCTTTCATAAAAAAAATGACATAAAAGTAAGAATAGATTTTTTAAATATACCAAACCAACATTGATCTTAAGAAAACAACAATGAATCTATAAATACTGGGTAAAAATATTAACACATTTCACTGTGAGGAATATCACCAATGGTAAAGAATGACTACTTTAGGGGTTAAGACATCAGTTTATTAAGATGGCATAACAGCCTTTTAAAAAGAGCTTCACAATACCTGAAGCAAAGGACAAGCATAGCTAAATCCCAGAGACAGATGTAATACCCACTGTCGGCCATTAATAGAGCAGCTAGAAAGAACTCCAGCAAGGCATGGCAGGCATGAAAAATACAACCAGCTAATGACTTAGTCAACATCATACCAAGACAAACCACATTCTGGGCCACAAAACGAGCTTTAATAAATGTAAAAAGATCCAAGTCACACAAAGTATGTTTTCTAATTAGAACAGAATTAAATTAGAAATGAATTACAAAAATATTTCTGTAAAATTCTCAAAATACTTAGAAATGAAGTAAGCATTGTTAGGAGGCCATGCTTTAAACATGAAATCAAGAACTCTAAAGCACTCATGTTACAGACGTTGCATTCTCCTAGTGAACTAGATTCAAATGAAAATGAAGCATATTAAAACTGGGAGACTTCCCCCTCAGAAGGGGAAATCATGGTACCAAGAAAAGAGAAAGGGTCACAAAACAGTGACCTCAGCATTGACTTTCAGTTCAAAACCAGAAAGATTAATGAGATCTGCAGCAAGAAGAAAGGGCGAATGATGATTAGGGCAGAAATTAAGTTGGAAAAGAAAAGAAAAACAGTAGAGGCCGTTAATAAAAACAAAAGAAGTTGTTTGGTGGGAAAAACAATAAAATGGAGCATCATCTCACAAGGCCAACACAGTACAAGAGAGCGGGGTAGGACTGAAAGGGCACTAACACAGTAAGCACCTCTGCCTGTCCCTTTAGACGCATCAGCAGAGATGGGATGCACCAAGTCCCAGGAAACTGCAGACAGTGAGCGCTCCCCCAAGATGAGGCAGATGACCCCAGCGCTGCTCTAACTAGTAAAGAAAATGAGTTTGTAGTAATCCTGCCAAAAAAGCAATCTCCAGACCCAGATGGTTTCACTGGAATTTTCTATCAAACATTTAAAGAAGGAATAATAGTGATTGAATGGAGTGTCATCCAGGAGTTAGAGAAGGAGAGAAAATTCCCAAATTCATTTTATGAGGCCAAAGTGAACCCAATACAAAAACCAAAGAGAGTAAGGAAAAAATGCTACAGAACACAATAATCCTTGGCAAAATATTATTAAAACTAACTGAACAATATAGAAAAAGAATAAAACAACCAAGTGCAGTTTATTCTAAAAATGCTAGAATTTATTATTTTTATGGAAACCCATCAATCAACCTGTACTCTTAACAGTTTAAAGAAAAAATAGCTACTCATTGAGTAGAAAGGCGTTTAATAGGACTGAACATTCACAATAAAATCACTCAGCAAATTAGGAATAAAAGGAATCTACTGTAAAAAGGCACCTGTAGAAATTCCACATGGGCAACAATACACTTAGTCTGAAAGACAATGCTTCCCCCTAACCATGAGAAGACAAGTATGGTTGAATCTCAGCACTCACCTAAAACTGTTATGGAAATTCCTACGCAATGCAATAAAGAAGGGAAAAGCAAATTGATTGAGAAGGAATTATAAAAGCTCTTCATGTTTATAGAGCTTATGATTATTAATATCTCTGTAGACATCCAAGGAAATTTTCCAAAAAGTAAAAGTAAAAATGCACTAGGAAGCTGGAGAGATGGGCTGAGTGGTTAAGAGCACTTAATACTCTTCCAGAGAACCTGGGTTCGGTTTCCAGCACCCACATCAGGTGGCTCACAACCATCTGTAACTCCA
>CABHPP010139084.1:0-13123 GCA_902168425.1 Peromyscus attwateri | reverse complement strand
GTGTGTGTGTGTGTGTGTGTGTGTGTGTGTGTGTGTGTGTGTGTGTGTAGACCAGAGATCAACTGCAAAGGTTCCTCAGGAGCTGTCCACCTATTTTTTTTTTTTTTTTGAGACAGGGTTTCTCTGTGTAGTTTTGGAGCCTGCCCTGGAGCTCACTCTGTAGCCCAGGCTGGCCTCAAACTCACAGAGATCCGCCTGCCTCTGTCTCCTGAGCGCTGGGTTAAAGGCGTGCGCCACCACCGCCCAGCCATCTATTATTTTTTTAAACAGTCTCTCCTTGGCCTCGAACTGGCCAATGGACTAGGCAAGATGGCTAATGAGCCCCAGGGAACCTCCTGTCTCCGCTTGCCCAGCCCTGGGTTTACAAACGTGTGTTACCATGCCTGCTTTCTGGAGTGGGTGCTGGGGATCAAACCCAAGTCTCACGTTTGTATGGCGAGTGTGGAATTATCTCCTCACCCCCTGCTAAATTCCTAACTTATAAGTTCCCAAGGTCAACAAGCTACCCTTGTCTCCCCACCCTCAACCTCGGCCAGCCCCCCTCTGCTGAAAATCTTCTTCCTGCCTTGCCTGGTGGCACAGGCTTGTCACCCCAGCGGTTTAGAAGACTCGGGCGGGAGCATTGGGAGTTCAAGACCAGCTTGGGCTGCACGGTGAGTTCCATGCCAGGCCGGGCAAGGGAGTGAAATATTGTTTCAAAGGGAGAAGAAAAAAGAAAAGGAAGAAGAGGAGGAGAGAAGGAGCAGAAAAAGGGCTGGGGATACAGCTCTGTAGCAGCATGCTGGGCTCCTGGGGTGTTGTTCCAACACAGCCTTCCATGTGTCAATTGTCTGACAGACTTTCTGCTCTGCAGGGTCTAAGGAGCCTAAGGAGCCCATCTGAGTTCGCCATGGTCAGGGCCTCAGCGTGTGAAGTTTTGTCAACTGGTAAAGCTGTTTGGAAGGTGATGGAAACACTCAGGTATGGAGCCTGGCTGCTGGAGATAAGCTGTGTGCTGAGGACAGAGGGAAGAAGATGTTAACAAAGATATCTCACTTCTACTGAGCCACGCCCCAGCCCCTCACTGGGGGATTCTAGGCAGGTGCTCTACCACTGAGTCACACCCCCAGCTGTCTTTTGGTTGTTGTTTGCTTGTGTGGTTGGTGTCCTTTAACTGTCAACTTGACACATCCTAGAGTCTCAGTTGAGGAACTGCATAGATCAGATTGGCGTGTGGGCATGTCTGTAGCGAATGGGCTTGATTATTAAATGATGTAGGAGGGCCCAGCCCACTGCAGGTGGTACCATTTCCTGGGTAGGTGAACCCTGAGCTGTGTAAGGTTAGCTGAACATGAACCTGTGAGCAGGCCAGCAAGCAGCGTTCCTCCATGGTTTCTGCTTCAGCTTGCTGCCCTGACTTCCCTCATTGATAAACTGTGACCCGGAAGTGTAAGCCAAACAAGCCCTTTCCTCCCCAAGTTGATCCTGGTCAGGGTGTTTTATCGCAGAAACAGAAAAGGAAACCAGATCAGTCCCATGAGCCGAACCCTCATGTAGCTCAGGCTATCTTTGAACTTGCCGTGTAGCCAAGGGTGGCTTGACCTCCTAACCCTCCTGCCTCCACCTCCTAAGTGCTGGGATTACACCACTGTGTCTGGCTCTCTGATTCCTGTCTGGTGCCACACAAGAGGATTCACCATACGAGAAGTTTCCACCATCACGAACAGGAACTAGTCCCCACACCACACCTTCCTGCCCTGATGGACCCACGTCCCCTGAATCCGTGAGGCATAATAAATCTTTTCTCTCCCAAACTGACTGTGTCACCCTGATGAGAAAAGTAACTGACACAGCACCCTTCGCCACTTTCTTTCAGGTGGCCTTTCCTTGACCACCCCTGTGACAGGGAGCTCACTTCCCAAGTGTGTCCTCAAGGCAATTCAGACCAGCATCTGCGTGGACTACTGTGATGGAGAACTCATGATCAGTGACCCCAAGGTTGGGAACAATTTAGTGACCTAGTTAGACAGTGCCTATGAGTTGATTCATGTACTAAATAGTGTTGAGGACTTTCTGAGTCACCATGCCCTGTGGTGAGTAACACCAGTGTGGCTCTAAGAATAACAGAACCAGAGAATGCCACCACCCATTCAGAGGAGCTTGCTTCTATGGACGGATGTCCCCACATTGGGCCTAGAATACAGAGGGCATGGTGAGTTTTGTTTGTGGGTCGAGAGAGAAAAGGTAAGTTTCTGAATGTGCTAGCACACCCATAAAGGTGTGAAGTCACCTAGCACAAGAGGTCACGGTCAAACAGGGAGACATGAATGATGAAAGAGTAGCCTCCAGGGTCCATGGAAAGCTGAGTGTGGTGGTATACCAGTAATCCTAGCACCCAGGAAGCTGAAGCAGGGGGATCAGGAGTTCAAAGCCAGCCTAGGTTACATAGCAAGACCCTACCTCAAAAAAACAAACCACAGCAATAAATAGCCAGGGAGATTATTCAGTCTGGGTTTGATCCCCACACAAGCAAACCAGGCATATGAGGGCACACTTAAAATTCCAGCTGGGAAGACCGAGACGGGCAGAACCTAGGACTTGCTGGTCAGGTAGCCCGGCTGGATCAGCAAGCTACAGGCCAAGGGAGAGACCCTGTCTCAAAAAACAAGATGTAGAGTCACTGAGGAAAGTATGCAAGGTTGACCTCTGACCTCTACATACACACACACACACACACACACACACACACACACACACACACACAGACAATAACAACTTCCCACAAAGGACCCAGAGAAGAGTGTCCAGGCCTGGCATCAACCTCCCCCTCCTCTGGTTTAGACTACCTCAGGAGCTCAGAGGGGTAGACTACCCCTGCCCCTTTCTCCTTGAAGCCATCAACCCACAGCTATTTTTACAGCAGGATGTCGGAAGCCACAGGTCCTTTGAACAGACAGACTCCTCTCGCGTGTTTGTGTAGTATGTATACCCTGGCTTGGCCCACCCTCGTGTGGCCACAGCTATAAAACAGGCCTGAGGCATTCTGGGAGACATTCTTCTGGTTTTAAAAGCTGTCTTGCCTATTCTAATGAGAGGAAGCCCCTTTCTGGGGATGGGGGGGAGGCAGCTGGAAAGGAGGGGACACCAGGGGTTTGGGGAAAAAGCAGAGCACCCTCTAATTGTCCTCAAAACATCTCCACCATTGCCTGGTAATTAGAGTTGACGGAGGTGATTTGCCAGTTCCTTTGGGATGAGAGGAAGATCGGGGGAGACAGGAAGACTACTAGACTGTAAGTCGGGGTTCTGCCTGGAACACAAACTGTTAGGTTGTAGAAGCTCCTGGCCAGACCTAGTCTTTGACTCCTAGTCAGGTTCTGGCCTATCCAGAGTCCAGGTCATTTTCCTCAGTAACGCTACATCTTGTTTTTTGAAACAGGGTCTCTCCCTTGGCCTGTAGCTTGCTGATCCAGCCTGGATCAGTGGCCACAGGACTATGGGAGATGTCCTTCCTGAATACATGACAGATCTGAAGCTTAGCGTTGGGGAGAGGGGTCTGCTCCTTTCTGTTGCTGTGATAAAAATACTCTGATAAAACCAATTTGGGGAGGAAAGTGTTTATTCCATCTTCTAGTTTCAGGTCACAACCCATCATCAAGGGAGGTCAGGACAGGAACTCAAGTCAGGAACCTGGAGAGAGAGAGAGAGAGAGAGAGAGAGAGAGAGAGAGAGAGAGAGAGAGAGAGAGAGAGAGAGAGAGAGAGAGAGAGAGATAGGTAGAAGATAGAAGATAGACAGGTAGACAGATAGATAGAGGATAGATAGATAGATGATAGATAGGTAGATAGATAATAGACAGACAGACAGACAGACAGACAGATAGTGCCTGTGTGTCTGACACATGTTTATTAGAACCCACAAAGGTCAGAAGAGTGCAGGACTTACAGGAGGTTGTAAACCAACCTACATGGGTTCTGGGAATTTGGCCTCAGGCCCTCTAGAAGAGCTGTATAGGCTCTCAGCCACTTTACCATCTCTCCAGCACACCAACTAGCTTTAATATATATCACATAACCACCTGCCTAGGGAATAATGCCACCCACAGTGGCTGGGCCCCCCTACGTCAATTAATAATGAAGATAATCCCGTATAGACACATCCACGGCAAACCCAATCAAGACAATTGCTCAATCAAGGTTTTCCTTCTAGATGATTCTGAGCAGTGTCAAGTTTGCAATTAAACCTAACTATCATGGAGTCAGGAAAATGACCATTCGTGGCTTTGAGTGTTTCCTCTGGAGCCAGTATCCCTTGGGCCATGCCAAGGGAACCATGGTTCATTGCTGGGAATGGTGGACAGGGATGTCCAAGGAGCCATCCTGCCCCAGAAAGGCAGGCCACAGTGTTTACTTTGCATCTGCCTTGCCCTCAATATAAGCATGGGGTGGAGGGGATAAGTTCTACAAACCTGAGACATGTTCATCTTGGTTTGAGACTGCGTTAGTTAGTGTCATGTCATTATGAGAAAATGGACGACAGAGACTTTTGGCTCAGGACTTCAAAGGGGTCCAGTTCATCACGCTGATGGGAGCAGTCCTCACAGGACTGTGGGCTAGGAAACAGAGAGAGCAAAACTGAAGCAGGGGCATGGCATAACTTTCCAGGCCCACTCCCAGGACTGCTTTCTTCAGACAAACCCCACCTTCTAGAAGTTTGAGAACCTCCCCCCAAACAGCGCCCCCTGGTGGAGAACAAGCCTTCAAACATGTAGCCCTGGGGGAGGGAGGGTGTCACATTCAAACTGTCATGGTCATATTGCCGTAGACAATCTTGTCTCCTACCAATGACCACCACACAGGATTTGTAGCCATGGCTTCTTATTTGTTTGTTTGTTTTGAGTCAGGTGATGGGTGATGGTGATCGGCATGCTGTGAATGTGTTGTTCCCATTGGTTGAAAAATAAAATGCTGATTGGCCAGTAGCCAGGCAGGAAGTATGGGTGGGATAAACAGACAAGGAGAATTCTGGGAAGAGGAAGACTGGGTCAGGAGTCTCCAGTCAGACACAGAGGAAGCAAGATGTGAAGGCAGAACTGAGAAAAGGTACCAAGCCATGTGACTAAACATAAATAAGAAATATGGGTTAATTTAAATGTAAGAGCTAGTCAATAGTTAGCCTGAGCTAATGGCCGAACAGTTTTAATTAATATAAGACTCTGTGTGTTTACTTGGGACCGAGTGGCCGCAGGGCTGCAGGAGCCCGGCTGGACAAAAAAACAAAAAACAAAAACAAACCTTCAGCTACAGTAGGAACTTTCTGTAAGCTGGCCTCCAATTCACTCTATAGCCAAGGATGGCCTTGAACTCTTGATCCTCCTGCCTCCACCTCCTGAGTGAAGGAGTTATACATGCTTGGAGATCAAATCCAGGACTTTATGCAAGCTAGGCAAGCAATCTTCCACCATGGTTTATAAGGAATCTCCACGGGGAGACACATCAATGGACTCGCTAGCAAACCCATATGCTCACAGATGACCTAGTCCATGTTACACATGAAGAAACTAAGATACATGGTCACATAAGGACTGGGACTTGGGTGTATCCACCTTCATGATTGACCTATACAGGGCCTCAGAGCCCCGGGGTGTGGAGGGCATCTGTTCCTCCCAACCCCTCACAGATCATACTCAAATGTCACTGCTTTGGGGGCTGGAGAGATGGCTCAGCAGGGAATGGTGCTTGCTACCAAGCCTGATGACCTGAGTTCAAATGGTGGGACCCATATGATGAGAGGAGAGAGCTGACCCCCACAGGTTGTCCTCTGATCTCCATTGCACATACACACCAAATAAACAAATGTAAAGGGAAAATGTAATATCACTGCTTTGGCAATTGTTTATGGTTATGTAAGGAACCAGTCCACAGTGTGTGCTTGCAATCCCAGCCCTCTGTTCACTGAGGATTGAGAGTTCAAGGCCAGCCTATCTCAAATAAATAGACAGACAGACAGACAGAATCAGCTCACAGCCCATTGGGATGTTTACAGGGACTGTGGATTAGAAAGTCACATGGGGCTTAGAGAAGATAACACACTTAAGTTCAGAACCTCCCACGGGAAGATGGCGGTGCAGAGACCATCCTGGAGTATGAACAGGTTACTTTTCCCATTGATGTGACAAGATCAAATTTAAGGAAGGAAGGGTTGATTTGGGCTTTAGGTTGAGGGTACAGCCCGCTGTGGTAAGGAAGGCATAGTTGCAGGAGTGTGTGGCAGCTGGTCACATGGCATCCACGGTCAGGAAGCAGAGAGAGATGGACGCTGGTGCTCAGCTCACTTTCTCCTGTGTTGTTCAGTATAGGACGCAAATCCATGGGACGGTGTCACCCATGTTCAGGGTGGGTCTTCCCACCCCAACCCAGTTTAGAAACTTCGTTACAGACACACAAGGACAGATGCCTGTCCCTTGATGATTCTAGACGCTGTGAAGTTGACAGTCAACATCAATCATTACAGGCTGGGTCATGTATGTTCACTGTCTGGACTGGAAAGATTTCAAAGACACTGTAGGTTGACCAGAACGCTGCGACTTGGGCTTCCTTACAATATGGCCACCTCTTGGTAGTCAGACTTCACCTATGGCTATAGCCTAGGGCTGTAACAAAAATGTCCCGGGAAATAATGTTGAAAGAGCCTCAGATTATGTGACGTAACCTCAGGAAGCCACGGTGATGCTTCTGCCCTCCTTTGTTGGCTGTAGAGAATGTCCAGAAAAGCAGCGACGAGAGCCTGCTCAGTGCGGTGAATAAGAGAGGCTGGGGCCAGCCTGCACTCAAACAGCCTTAGAAAGCAATGCAGGGGGCTGGAGAGATGGCTCAGCGGTTAAGAGCACTGACTGTTCTTCCTAGAGGTCCTGAGTTCAATCCCAGCAACCACATGTTGGCTCACAACCACCTGTAATGAGATCTGGCGCCCTCTTCTGGCCTGCAGGTATATATGCAGACAGAACACTGTATACATAATAAATAAATCTTAAAAAAAAAAAAAAAAAAGAAAGCAATGCAGGACCACAGATCCGACAGGCTGTGGAGTAGAAACTGATAGTCGGGCCTTTCTTCAGGACCTACCCACAGGAAGGACAGGAAACTCTACCACTTGTGAGACAGTGTGACGGCAGGGACATTCTCTACAGCCAAGAAAGGGACCAGAGTGGGGAAAGGGGGGGAGGGTCTAGTCCTGTTATGATTTAATTGTTTTGTTTTGTGTTTGATTTGTGAGACAGAATCTCACTGAATTGCCGAGGCTGTTATCAATTCACTGTGTAACCCAGGCTGCCCTTGAACTTATAATCCTCCGGCTTCTGCCTCCCAGGTGCAGGGGCTTCAGGCCGGCGAAACACCATACATGGCTCTGTTAGGGTTTCAATGGGAAATGTTCCCCATCGGGCCCGTGGATGTGGCTCAGTGGGTAGAGTGTTTACCTAGCGTGCACAGAACTCTGGTTGACCCCCAGCATCAGGGTTGCACCCCTGTAGTTCCAGCACTTAGGAAGTAGAGTCAGAAGGGTCAGAAGTTCATCTCCATCTACACGGTTACTTGGATTATGTGAGATCTTGTCTCCCTCCCCTCTCTCTCTCTCTCTCTCTCTCTCTCTCTCTCTCTCTTCCAATTTATTTATTCATGGATGAAACAAGGTCTCATTATGTATGTAGTCCTTGCTGTCTTGGAACTCCTCATGTAGATCAGGCTGGCCTCTAACTCACAGAGATGGTGTATGTGTGTGTGTGTGTGTGTTGCACACATGTATGTGAAAGTCAAAAGGCCACCTCAAGTGTCATTTCTCAGGAGACTGTCCACCTTGTCTTTTGAGACAGGGTCTTGTCTTGGCCTGGAGTTTTCCAGTCTGTCTAAGCTGGCTGGAACAAGCCCCAGGGAACTCCGGGGATCCCCAGGGATTCCCCACCCCACCCCACCTCGGCCTTCTCGCTGAAAGGGTTTCAAGCATGCACCACCATGCCAGCTTTTGTATGTGGGTGCTAGGGATCAAACCCAGGCCCCTGTGTTTGTAAGACAAACACTGTACCAACTGAGCCATCTCCCTAGACTTGAGTTTTGGGATTTTTGAGACCGAGTCTCATTATGTAGCCCAGGTTAGCCTAAAACTCATAGTCCAGAATTCGCAATCCTCCTGCCTCATCCTCCCAAATGCTGAGAGAGCAGGCATGTACTCCCAAACCCAGATCTTAAATCTCTTTCTTTTCCCCAAGAGCCAGGTGGACCTCATTCCTTGGGCAGCTGGGGAAACTGAGGCCTGGAATACAGGCGGGTGCATTAAAGGGGCCAGAGTGTTTCTAGTGGAGATGAAGCCCGCCCATCTCAAAAGGGAGCTGAACAACCCAGGACCTCAATTCCTTCCCTGCAGCATCCTCCACACAGGCAGCTCAGGCAGGGCCTGGTCTGAGGCCTCCCCAAGGCCTACAGACTGCCAAACAGGCCCAATTTGCTCTACTAATGGGAGCTTTACACTGCCCAAAGCCTCCTCCCACCCTCCCCTGGGGGCCCCCAGCTGACAGCCTATGAACTGAACAAACTATAATTATATAGAGCCACATCCGCCCTCCTGACGGAGCGATTAGCCAAGATGTCAGGTAAGGGAAGCTTACCGGGCGGGCCCTGGGGTGCGGCCAGCCACCCAGCCCCTTCACACCCACAGGTGAGACGACTCCTCCCTCAGCATGACCTCGGGCCATTCTTTGAGCCTAGCTTCCCATCACAAGCTGGGGCCTGACAGGGGAGAGAAAAAGGTAGGAACCACCTCCAGAATGCCCGCACCCCCAGCCCGCAGCTTTTACCTCGGAACAGTTTGGATTAACAGAAAAGCGGCAGAGACTGTGCAGAGACTCACGTGTCCCAGCCCTAGCCAGCTTCCCAGGGCTCTACCCCGAGCCACGCCCCCTGCTCCTCACTGGTAGATTCTAGACACGTGGTCTACTACTGAGCCTCGCCCCCAGCCCTCTTTTTTTTATTTTGAGACAGTCTCGCCTGGTGGTACAAGCCTTTCATCCCAGCTACTCTGGGGAGGCTGAGGCAGGCGGAGCTCCAGATAGCCTGATCTACAGAACGAGTTCCAGGCCTGAGTGAGTTCAAGGTCATCCTGGGCAACTAGTGACCCCCAAAAGGTGCTACAGCCCTTACCCTCCGCGATGACAGAGACAAGGCGATTCCATCATTGCCTGTGTCGGGTAAAAAGACATCACACCACGCTGCACCGCCTTAGAAAGCTTGTGGTGTTTGTATATGCTACTGAGATGCGGATGTACTGTCTGGAGCTATCGCAGCTGTGTTGGGGCCAAGTGAGGGCTTTAAAGACACAAGGCAAGTGCCCAAAGATGGTAAAGAGAAGGGGAAGAAAAAAGAGAGGCCATCTTATATATATATTATATATATATATATATATATTAGAATCTCCTATCTCAGGCATTCTTATATGCTATATATATAATGTTTATACCATTCTTGGGTTGTTCTGCTGCTCATAGCCAAACACAATCATTTAGTACGTGTGTGTGTGCACGCACACACAAACCAGAGGTCAGCCTCAAGCGCTGTTCCTCAGGAGCCATCTACCTTATTTTGTGTGGGGAGAGTTGCTCACCCATGTGATCTCTGCTTTATTATTACTATTATTTTTAATTTTGGATTTAGTTATTATACTTTTATGAGTATTTTGCGTGTGTGTGTGTGTGTGTGTGTGTGTGTACCTAGTGCCTGCAGAGGTCAGAAGGGGGCATCGGATCCCCCAGGACTCGAGTTATGGATGGTTGTGAGCCACCATATGGATGCTGGGAACTGAACCTGGGTTCTCTGCAAGAGCAACAGGTACCCTTAATCACTGAGTCATCTCTCCAGCTCTGCTGAGTTGTTTTGTTTTGTTTTGTTTTGTTTTGTTTTGTTTTTTTAAGTGTCTCTCACTGGATCTGGAAGTCACCCAGAGGCTAGCCAACGAACACCAGGGTCCTCCAGTTCCCATCCCCCACCACTGAGGAGATAGATGCATGCCACATGCCCAGCTGTTTACAAGGGTGCTGGAGAACTGAACTAAAGTTCTGATACTTATGCAACAGGCATTTTAACCACTGAGCCGGGTCCCTAAGCCCCAACTTGGCTTTGGAAGTAGGGTCTCTCACTGAGACTAGGAACTCACCAATTCAGTTAGACTGACTGGCCAGCGAGCCCCAGGATCCTGTCTCTACTTCCCAGTAATTGAGATTACAAGAGTCTATGCCCAATTCATTATGTGGATTCTGGGACTCGAACTCAGGTCCTCATGCTTGCCGGGCAGGCACTTTATGGACAGCCATCTCTCAGCCCCCAAACACAATCCTCAATTACTACAGACTATTTCAGGGGAAGCTTCGCCTTGGAGGACAAACAGTTCAATGGACTCCAGGGATTTTGGGCTACTGACTCCAGGAAGTGCCGGGAGTCTGGGGGTGCGGTGGGGGCTCTCATCATTTCCTCATGAGGAGGCCACGAGTGTCGGGAGGCCTGCTACCAAGACTTACCTAAGCCTCCTGCCCAGCTCCCTAACCACACCCTAGTGCTGATACTGCGCCCCCCTCCCTGGGCCCCAACTTGCACAACAACCCAGCCTCGAGGCCCCGCCCCCTACTCTCTGGAGGAGCCGAGGTTCCGCTTTCCAGAGAACGAGCAAGTGTCTCTGCTCAGCCTTGTTTACGGTTGTTGAACTATTTTCGTCAAATTAATTAAATACATGCTAAATCTTCTCCAATTTGTTGTGCAACAAATTAAAGACGCTAAGATCGCGAAATGCACACAAAACCTGTTTGTCCCGATAAATACCCACGTGACAGCCCTGAGTCAGGTGGTCTAGAATCTGCTTCCACCCAAGCCCTGCACCAGGGCAGAACTCTGACCACCTCCCATACACCCCAAGGTGCCTGGACTCCCAGGGAATATCCATGGCTTCCCACGCTTCCCTATCCACTGTACAATAATGAGTGTGTGTGTGTGTGTGTGTGTGTGTGTGTGTGTGTGTGTGTGTAAGTCATAGGACAGCCTTGGGTATTATTTTTCCTCAGACACCATGCACCATTTTTTTGAGACAAGGTTGCTCAGTCCTGGAACTTGTCAAGCAGGCTAGGTGGCTAGTTTTCAAGCCTGACTCCATTGCCCTAGTCCTGGGATTACAAATTGGCTCCACCACAGTCAACTTTTTTGTTTTTGTTTTTGTTTTTCTCTAGAGACAGGGTTTCTCTGTGTAGCTTTGCACCTTTCCTGGAACTCACTTTGTAGACCAGGCTGGCCTCAAACTCACAGAGATCTGCCTGCCTCTGCCTCCTGAGTGCTGGGATTAAAGGTGTGCACCACCACCGCCCGGCTCAACTTTTTTTTTTTTTTTTTATTTTTTGTATGTTTTTTTTAGTTTTTTAATTGTTTTTTGGGGGGGGCAGGTGGTTATTTTAAGACAAGATTTCTCTGGGTAGCCCTGGCTATGCTGGAACTCACTCTGTAGCCCAGGCTGGCCTCGAACTCACAAATCTGTCTGCCTCTGCCTCCCGAGTACTGGGATTAAAGGTGTTGCACCATCATGCTTTTTTTTCTTTTTTTAAACCCAGCTTCTTAAACAGTGGGTTCTGGGGATCAAACTCGGGTCCTCACGCTTGCACAGGAAACACTTTACCAATAGAACCGTCTCCCAGCTCCCACCGTGGTCGGGCCTGCTAGAGCCCTTCAAAGGCCACAACAACAAAACAAAACCGCGCTCCACATACTCACATAATCTTAACAACAAACACACCGTTCGTTCGTTCTCAGTTTTCCTACTCAGCCTACGGATGTGGCCAAAGAAGGTTTAATTAAGGTTAAAAAGGCAAATATTTCCAACCACAACAACGGAAAAGCTCAAATGGCCGATGTAGACAGGGAAAATGAGGAAGAGAGTGGACATAAACACAACACGCGATGATGTCTTTGACGTAGACAACACGGGGTTAATACTTTGAGCTAGGGGCATTCTGGAGCCCTTAAAAATGGGGAACTGGAGCTGAAGAGATGGATCAGTGGTTGAGAGTGCTTGCTGATCTTCCAGAGGACCAAGATTCAGTTCCTCAGCACCCACATCAGGCAGCTCCAGCACCAGGGTCTCTGACATCTTTTTCTGGCCTCTTCAGATACCGCAGGCATGTGCACATACCACACTCATAACCACAAATTAAAAACAAATAGAAAAAAAAATCTCCGGTGGGGCAGTGGTGGCGCACGCCTTTAATCCCAGCACTCGGGAGGCTGAGGCAGGCGGATCTCTGTGAGTTCGAGGCCAGCCTGGTCTACAGAGGGAGATCCAGGACAGGCACCAAAACTACACAGAGAAATCTGTCTCAAAAATAAATAAATAAATAAATAAATAAATAAATAAATAAATAAATAAAAATCTTTTGAGGAAATGTGGAGTGGTTATTTTGGAAGGGAGACAGGATGGGGGAACTTAAGTGATGTCCGCAGTGCTCTGGCCAGGAAGTCTCCAAACACTGTTAGTCCTTTCATTGTTACAATGAAACACCCACACACACAACTGAAACAAGGGAAGGTTTGTTCTGAGTCACGGACTCAGTCCATTGTTATCTGGCCCATTGTCTTGGGACTGAGGCAAGGTAGAGCGTCGTCGTAGTGGAAAACACTCGGAAACTGCACACTTCATGGAAGACAGGAAGCCGAGAGAGGAGCACCAGGGAGTGCCCAAGGACAGATAGGTCTTTTGAAGATCCACCCTTAATGACCCACTTCCTCCAGCCCCACCTTCCGCAGCTCCATCTCCTCTGGACAGTTTGCTTCAACTTTGATTTTCTTTTGCACAGCCAGGCCTGGGCCCCATAGAGGCAGGAGGCCATGCTCTGCTTTATCCGCTATTCCAAGATCCCCCAGAAATCCAGGACCATCTTCCTGTCCTTCCCCCATCTCGTTCTCTCTGTCTCTGTCTCTGTCTCTGTCTCTGTCTCTCTCTCTCTCTCTCTCTGTGTGTGTGTGTGTGTGTGTGTGTGTGTGTGTTCTCTCTGTGCATACCTGCTCATGTGTGTGCTCGTACACACATGTGTGCATGTGGGTGAAGGCCAGAGGACACCTTTGGATGT
>CABHPP010139083.1:343-31035 GCA_902168425.1 Peromyscus attwateri | reverse complement strand
TGTTGGTTTTTTTTTTTTGTTATTACTGTTTAATTCCCCTAAGGCAGAGATAAGTGAGTCTATAAAGCCAGTCTGCTGGTCCCCAATGTTAAGGGCTGCTATCCTGGGAGATCATTTCTCTGGTCAAAGACACTGGGTTTGCCTGTTTGAGGCAGTCTGGCACAGTGGCTAAGCTGGCCAAGCCCGTGGCACAGCCCTGGGGTCCTGCTGCTCAGAAGGTTGAGGCTGTAGGTTCACAAGGCCAGCCTGGGCCGTGTGGTGAGTTTCAGGCCAGCTGGGACAATTTTGTTTCAAAATAAAAAAAGTACAAAGAAACCCAGAATATAAGTCAGTGGTACAGTGGCCCTTCAGTCTCATCCTGAATAAAAAAGTAAAAAATAGAACAAACTTGCCTGCCCAAGTTCAAATCCCGCCTCCGGTTTTTACCAGCCTGTCTGATTTGGGACAAATCACCTGTAAACAGAGGCACTCAATATCTTATCAGTAAATGTGTGGCCACACCTCTAGTGTCACAAACCACACCGGCTTGTACCAAGTCCCTGTAACTTGTCATCCAGTAGCATGATACATCACCATGCCATGGCTGTCTTCTCCGTTTATCAGTGCTCGTCACAGAATGGAATCACTATGCTGTGGGTGACTTTAGTTCCTGGTGTGTCTTCAGGGCCTGGAACCACATCTGGCCTGAGGCAGGAACTCAGTCCTGTTTAAGAATGAATGTAGTCCTCCACACCCTACAAGTGTCTGACTGGGGCCTGGACTGACTGGTTCCAGTCTGTGGGTACCAGAGAACCACAGTGACATTCATTTGTATTGGTTTTCCTGTCCCTCCCCACAGCCCCCACCCAAGCAAGGGTTTCCAGATGTTTGCAGGACTCTAAAAGTAACAATGATACCCACAGTCTCATCTCCAACACTGGTCCTTGCAGACTTGGATGCCAAGTGCCCTGCGAGGGTCAGGCTGGGGCCGGGGACAGTGCTGACATGAAAGGAGGATGGGTCAGCCCCAGCCCAGAGGACAGAAGCTGCTACCCTGCTTCCACCCCATCCCTGCCTGGTGGGACCCAGGACCTTCTCATTTTCCAAGAAAAGATGCAAGCATTACTTGTTTCTGTTTTTAAGATCTCCTGGTTTTAAGTGTTGGTAATGTCTCCTCTCAAGTCAACACTGTGTGGTCCCCACTTGGCAGGAACCACAGGCTTCTGTCCAAAGCATTCACCCAGGGACTCCAAATGATGAATGTCTCTGTCTTCCTGTGGTTCCCAGCAGGATGTGACCAGTTAGAGGGTGAGACAGAAAGACTCACTCCCTCAACGGGTCTCCCATGAGAAGAGACCCCAATGTACTGACCAGGACAGCAGGAATATGGCCAAGAAGGGGATGGACACAGCCAGTTGGAGGTTTCGCCAGTCCCGCAAGGCCAAGGCCAGGCCTGCCAAGGCCATCTGGCCCATGCTGTAAGTGCAGCCCAAGATCGTCATGGTAACATCCCTCCTGCGGGTTGTGGTCCACTCAGCCACTGAAAGGTGATGCAGAGGCCCAGAGTGAGGTTCAGGCCTCTTCTACTTTAGGGCAGGAGAAAGAGCGAAGGCCTCCAGGGTACCTACTCAGTGTGGACTGGGCCATAATGATACCAGCCAGCCCAAAGGCACTCAGGAACCGAAGACCACAGTAGATGAAGAAGTTGGGAGCCAAGATGGTGCCAGCACCAGTCACAGCCACTTTCAGACAGCACCAGACCAGCATCGGCTTTCGCCCCAGCCTGTGAAGATGAACAAGTGGGGTGTGGGGGCGTCCCTGGGGACCCTACGCAGGGCAGGTGATACCTGCTCAAGGCCTGACAAAGGGAGACAAGTGCAGCCAGCTTTACCTTCTCAGAGCTTCTAGAAACTTCTGGAAACATGGTAGACTTTGTTATTAAAATGCTAGTATCTTGCTCTCAGGGTCAGTACAAACTTGTGGTTAAGAATATGGCTTTGGCGCCGGGCGGTGGTGGCGCACGCCTTTAATCCCAGCACTCGGGAGGCAGAGGCAGGCGGATCTCTGTGAGTTCGAGGCCAGCCTGGGCTACCAAGTGAGCTCCAGGAAAGGCGCAAAGCTACACAGAGAAACCCTGTCTCGAAAAACCAAAAAAAAAAAAAAAAAAGAAAAGAAAGAATATGGCTTTGGCATCAGGCATCCAGGTCTGAGTCCCCTGGGGCTCAGTGGCAACACATGGGTGACCTGAGAGGAAGCCCTCTCTGTTTGAGAACACTGGACTTTGCCTAACACCTTCATGCCTTCTGCTCCCAGAGAGTTATTCTGTCCTGGGCGAGCCAGGAGGAGAGGAGCTACTCACCGGTGGGAGAGAAATCCCCAGACAAAGGCTCCTGCCAGGGTCCCAGCCATGAAGACGGCCTGGCCCAGGGGCTTCAGGCTCTGGGAGCTACACACCAGGTCCCACTGGAAGAGAGAGAAGCCTGACAGTTTCCATGTTCCATGGAAGGGGTGACTGGTGGAGGGCTGAGTGGAGGGTCTTCTGCCAGGAGCTGGCCAGCCGGGGTCCTCAAGGATCCCCACAAGGATCCCAGTGGCAGACTACAGGAGACAGGGTTTGTGGGCACCACGGAAGCTCAGCCACTGGACACAGCCTGCCTTGCATCTGACAGCTTCATTTATTCAACAGGGACAGTGACAAGACCAGCCCACAGGACTATGTGAGGGCATGTCTAGAAGGCCAGCCTGTGGAACAGGCTGCTGAGCCAGCCTCGCTATTCTAAACGCTGACTGTGTGGAGGGATCAGTCTCAAGCTCCTGTCTATCCTGAAACCCAAGCCTACATCTGAATGTGGGTCGCCATAAGCCATCAGAAGTACAAGCCAGATGATAAAATCCTCCACTTGGTCTGGAGAGGAATATGCTTGCCACAGAAGCAGAAAGATGTGACTTCAGTCTCCAGAACCCACATAAAAAGCTGGGCATGGTAGTACGTGCTTGTAATCCCAACATGGGGTGGGAATAGACAGGAGGACTCTCTGGCCAGGCAAGCCTGGGAGCCTGCTGTCCCAAGACAGGGAGATTCTGTCTCACAAAACAAGGTGGAGGCTGGAGAGATGGCTCAGGTCGTTAAGAGCCCCTTGTGAGGACCAGCATTCAGATGCCCATCCACATAATAAGTCAGGCATCCCCAGCTCTGAGGGGAACAGAGACAGAAGGGCTCTAGGGTTTGCTCGCTTCTGGCCTAGCTGAGAAAATGTGAGGCCAGGTGCAGGGAGAGACCCTGCCTCACAGGGACAGGCAGTGACAGAAGACACCTGACACCTTTGGACTCTGCAGGTGTGCATAGGCACTTGCACATAGACATCTACACACACACACACACACACACACACACACACACACCCAGACACCACACACATACACACACACACCCACACCCACACCCACACACCCACACACACGCACACGCACACACACATACCCAGACACCACACACACACACACACACACACACACACACACACATACCCAGACACCACACACACACACACGCACTCACACAATTTTTTAAAAGGTGCATGGTCTAGAGGAATGACCCAAGGTTGACCTCCAGCTTCCATGTACACATACGTGCATCTACATATATACCTGTTCATGGACGCGCATGTGCACATACACACTCTCTCTCCCCCGCCTCTCTTACTTGAGCAAACTCTTCCTAGATCCATCTGTGTTCTTGTACACTCCAGTTTTGTTAAAGGACTCTGCTTAGACTGTTCAGCAAGAACATCCCACTCTGTCTCGGTGAGAATCCTGGTTTAGCCAGCCGCCTCCAAAACTGCCATTTTCTCCCTCTGACCCTCCCGGGCTCCTAGCTGTGACTGCGCTTTTGTCTTGAGTAGGGGCCCATCTCTTACCCCCACGGCAGGACAGCATCTCTACCTGATGGTTTCACTCACTCCCTGTGGAGAGGTCAAATCTGCCTTCCCACACTGGAAAACTGGATAACTGTTTTATGTGTTGGTGTGTGCATGGCATTGTGTGGGTGGGTACATATGTGTGTGTGCATGGCATGGGTACATATGTGTGTGTGCCGGTTGAAGCTGACCACAGGTATCTTTCTCAGTTACTCTTCACTTTATAGTTTGAGACAGGACCTCTCACTGAAGCTGGAGTTCACGGATTCGGTTGGACAAGCTAGCCAGTAAGCCCCAGAGATCTTCCTGTCTCTGTCCCCTTAGCACTGCCCACACCTACCTACCCTTTTGAGATGGGTGCTGAGAGCTTGAATTCAGGTCTTCAGCAAGCAGTCCACCTGCAGAGCCATCTCCCCAGCCCTGCATAACACTTTAACAGTTGTCTGTCATGCAAGGCTGGGGAGGAGGCAAGTTGTGCAGGCCAGCTCTGGGGATCCTTACCCTGGTTACAACTGTGGACGTGAAGGTACTGTGGTCATAGACCCAACCGTCCACACATGGCTCTGTGGCGGCCTCACTCCTGTTGGCAGCTGTGGCATTGGGGTCCAGGAACTGCCACTGTGGATGGCGGAAGCGGCGGCACTGGTCAGGCTGCAGGTTGGGGCCAAGTGGGATGGAGAGGGCCAGGAGGGCCTCGAGGGTCAGGTTCCTGGGCACCTCAGAGCTGTTGTCCAGCACATGGGTCCAGCAGCGGTGGTCTGGGACAGCGGCCGAGAAATTCTCCAGAAGTATGTGAAAAGGTGCCAAGAGGGCAGGGAGAAGCAAGGTGCAGATCTGTAGGACCTGGAAGAGTCCCACACCCCCAGCCCTGGCCAGAAGCTCCTCAAACGCCATCAGTAGACTGATCCTAGCTGTCGGGGAGTGCTGAGACCTGCTGGTCCTTATGGATGCCAAGTGCTCCCAAGCTCCTCCTTGCTCTGCTGGTGGAGGCTGGGGTGGGGTGGGTGGGAGGATAAATGTCTCCTTGTCTTGTTTCCAGGAGTGATCACTGGGATGCCCCGACACTGTAGAGTGGACGTCAGGCTCACTGTGCCAAGCTGCCTGGATGGCCGGGCTGCTACTAGGTCAGGAAGGGGAGGTCTGAGCCCTCTCTGGCTTCCCTGGTACCAAGAAGGAAAAGTCAAACAGATTTTTCCAACCTCCAGGGCAAAGGTGTTACTGAGTAACAGTCATGGAGGGACTGGCTACTGCCACTGCTTACCTGGGGGCAGTCAACGTTCAACCTCAGCCTGGGCTTTGATCCCTGACTCTTCTCACTCAGGGACTTTAGACCCTTTCAAACTCTTGGCATAGGGCTGTCCAATGGACCTCACTTGAGCTGGTTATTGACGTATTTACTTCTTTATTTGGGGGCATGTGTGTGTGTGCGAATGTATGTGTAGGTCAGTGGACAGATTACAGGGTTGGTGCTCTCCCCCACCATATGGGTTCCAGGGATTAAACTCAGGTCCCCAGGCAAGAGCCTTTACCCACCTAACCCCTTCCAGAGCTTTTTTTTTTTTTTTTTTTTCCTGAGGCTTTTTATCAGACTGGGATCTTTAGGGTGGAACCCGTGGCTGTCATTTCTTAGAATCTTTCCAAAGTCAAGTGGATGTGCATGTGTGGAACTTCACCATTTCTGTGGTCACCCAAAGCCAGGCCTTCTCCCGTGTTCCCTGTGAGGATGAAGCCAGCCTGACCCTAGTGGAGCATCTGAGCTGTGCCCCGTGGTGACAGCCATCCTCTGCTCCCAGATTCACCTCCTTGTGAGCTGTGCTCTGTGCCCTCATCCACATCTCATAGCAGCCCAGGACAGAAATGGTGTTAGCTCCCTCCAACAAGAAAATGAGGCTCAGAGAGGGCAGGCAACTTGACCAAGGTCAGTCAGGCTCAAATTCGAACCAGGCACCAAAGCCTGAGCTCTCCTGGATGTCCCATGGGCAGTGCCTGAGTGGCCCCCAGCTGGTCCGGAATACAGGATATGGTTCAGAATCTCAGCCAGCCCCAAGTCACTTCTCTGGGTACCAGAGGGAAGTGTCTGAGTAGGTTTTAGAGAGAGAAGTATGCATGGGTGAGGACCCTGAACTTTCAGGAACCTCCCTAGAGGGCTGGGGGAGCTATGTGGGACTCCCTTGCTCTGCCTCAGCATGGGAGCTCACTGTACTGTCTGCAATAGCAGATCCAGAGAGACCCATGAGAGGTGGTGGGAGAGGGGTAGGCCAGGCCCAACCACAGGATCTGGTACCCTGGCGTTAACCTTGAGCATGGCCTCACCTCCCTGTACCTCTGATTTTCAGTCTGTGAAACAGAGCAATGTTTGCAAACCTGAGCATACATCAAAGACCACGGCTGGTCTCTCGCCTGCACTGCCCTGCCCCCAGCCTCTGGGGATTCGGCTGTGCTGAGAGTCTAGGTTCCAGGAGGCAGAAAGCCAAAGCGTAGGGGGTGGGGATTCATTTCCCTTCCAACTCCTTCCCTGCCCTTTGCCTGTCACGGACTCCTCCAGGATTTGCTAGCAGAAGGTCAAACCTCCCGGATTTGCCAGAAGGCTCTCGGAATCTCCAGCTGACTTCCACGTCCAGGCCAAAGAATTTTTAATTTGTATTTTCTGCTTTTCTAGGGCTGCTGGGGGCAGGGCGCGGTGCGTCTGCTCCACCACCACCTGGTGGTCACACCCGGGACTGCAGCACTTCCCAGCACCAGGCTGAGCTTGCCTGGTTTGGTGCCTGTCTCCTCAGGCTCTGCCAGGATGAACAGGTCCATGAGGAGCAGGCCCTTGGGAAGAAAGGCAGGCAGCCTTAGACGATGGCTGCTCTCTGGGGAGTCTCACTAAACTTGTTTGGATGGGGTGAACACCTGTTCCTCACAGAACCAGGATTGATGTTGGGTTCACTTTCCCAGCCTAGGGCTCCCATGAAGGAAGCCAAAGGCTAGGCTGGCTGCCAGATGACCTTACCAGTTCCTGCCCCTTCCTTGTCTCCAAGATGGGGTCTTTTGTTTAAAGTGGTAAGATTAAATGAGATAATGGACAAACAAACGTTTACTTACACCACCATCACCATCTCCACCACCATCACCATCTCCACCACCACCACCACCACCATCACCACCACCACCATCTCCACCACCATCTCCACCACCACCACCACCATCACTATAACCATCACTACCACGGTCACCTTCACGATAGTTGTTATCACTACAGTCATCACGGCGTTACCATCCTCATCAGCACCACTGTAGACCCCACCATTGTACCTTTCTGCTTGCTCTTCCTTTGTCTTCGCCAGCTGAGGCTGTAACTGCAGGTTAGACCCGGCCTGGTTGTGGGGATCCTTGCTTGCCTCGCCTCTGCAGCCTGTCAGAAGCCCAGCTCCTCAGAAGGCGGGGTCGGGACTCTGCAGGATCTCACGTACTGGCTTCCACTTTGCTTTGTTTCCCATGGTACCCTTGTGAAAATGCCTGACAGAAAGTCACAGGGACACTTTCCACAAATGTCTTCATCTTCCTGGCCTCACTGGGCAGGAGGCACTGATGGGCCCTGGTAAGGGCCGACCAGGCCTTGGCTTTCCTGTCTCTTCTTCCTCCTTGAGGGCAACACTTCAGAGATCCCCTGGAGCACCAGGAGCCTACCTCAGTACTTTCTTCAAATCCTCCAGCTCATGGCCAGCAGCAGTTTAGATCTGTCTTCTGTGTTGAAAACCTCATCTTTTCAACCCTCCCAGAAGTCACATGTATGCCTTTTTTTTTTTTAAAGGAAAAATGGAAGAAGGAAGCTCCTTACTCAACACTCAATCCTTTTGATTTGGAGTGGGGTGAGGGATGGAAGCCTGGGCCTCACACACACTGGGCAAGTGCTCTACCATGGAGCCATGCTCCAGTGTGGCTCTGTCCTTCCGTGTGTGCGTGTGCGTGTGTGTGTGTGTGTGTGTGTGTGTGTGTGTGTGTATACTTGCATGCATGTGCATGTGCACAGAGGCCAGAGTGGGACGTTGAGTGTCTTGCTCCATCACTCTCCACCTTATTCCCTTGAGACATGGTCTCTCTCTGAACCTGGAACCAGCCTGACAGCCAGCAAGTCCCAGGGATGTTCCTGTCTCTGCCTCCCCAGGGCTAGGATCACAAGTGTGCTCTACCATACCTGGCATTTTCAATGTGTTCTGGGTGTGAAACTCAGGTCCTTGCCTCTGCAGCAAGATAAAAGGCAGGAACGTGTTTCAGAGCCCTACTTTCTGCAGTCTCCACCCTGAGGTCTTTTCCATTTATCTATGCTCATACAATGATAAGATAAAAAGGTCAGTTATTGAATCTACTTTTACAAAAGGAACTACTTGTTTAAATAGGATAAATAATGAAATTTTTTTGTCTGAATTTGTCAAATGTTAATGGACTGGACATTGTTAATTTAATTCTTGACTGTATATATTGTATATACTTATTTGATATTGTTTTTCTTATATTAGTTATAAGCTTTAAATTTTAGACAAAAAAGGGGAAATGTAGTGATATTGTGTTCCCCAAAATATATAATAATAAATAAAAACCCTAATAAACTTATCTGGGGTCAGAGAACAGAACAGCCACTAGATACAGAGGCCAGAAAATGGTGGCACACACACCTTTAATTCTAGCATTCCTAAAGGAGAGATCCATATGCATCTCTGTGACTTCAAAGCCACACTGGAAACAGCCAGGCATGGTGACTCACGCCTTTAATCCCAGGAAGTGATGGCAGAAAGGTATATAAGGCATGAGGACCAGGAACTAGAGCTGGTTAAGCTTTTAGGCTTTTGAGCAGCAGTTCAGCTGAGATCCATTTGGATGAGGACTCAGAGGCTTCCAGTCTGAGGAAACAGGATCAGCTGAAGAATTGGCCAGGTGAGGTTCTGTTTCTCTGATCTTCCAACATTCACCCCAATACCTGGCCCTGGGTTTGTTTTATTAATAAGACCTTTTAAGATTCGTGCTACACTACAAAGAGGAGCCAGCCAGCAGACGCAGGTACTAGAGGGGGCAAGGGGTGAGAGTATGGTCTTGGGCAGGGGGAGGTTGGCTTGCAGGGAGGTTGACCAACTCCCCATGGTGTCAGCTGTTAAGTTTGACAAGATATTGGATTCCTCTGAGCTTTGCTGTTCCAGAGGTCACTCACCATCATTACATATCAGCCTGGACAGGATCTGGCCCTGATCATGTAGGGTCAGCACGAGGCTGCAGTCAACCAGCTGTCGCACATCACAGAGGACAGGACAACCTGGTTTGGATCAGGACCCCAGCCCAGCCCATGTCAGAGACTTGAATGTAATTTGTTATTCTCAAAGTGATCCAAGAGGCTCGGATAAGGGATTGGGGCCAGCAAAATCTGTAACACTAAGACCTGGGCTGTGAATGTAAGTCAGTCAGCCAGGTGTGCTGAAGAAAAGCCAGCTGTGCTGGACAGTTTTATGCCAACTTGACACAAGCTAGAGTTAACTGAAAGGAGGGAACCTCAGTTGAGAAAATGCCTCCATAAGATCCAGTTGTAGGGCATTTCTTCAATTAGTAATTGACGGGGGAGAGCCCAGCCCACTGTGAGTGGTGCCATCCCTGGGCTGGTGGTCCTGGGTTCTGTAAGAAAACAGGGGGTTGGGGATTCCGCTCAGTGGTAGAGCGCTTGTAAGCAAGCGCAAGGCCCTGGGTTCAGTCCTCAGCTCTGAAAAAAAAAAAAAAGAAAAAAGAAAATAAAAGAAGACTGAGCAAGCCATGTGGAGCAAACCAGTAAGCAGCACCCTTCCATGGCCTCTGCATCAGCTCCTGCCTCCAGGTTCCTGTCCTGTTTGAGTTCCTGTCTTGACTTCCTTCGATGACAAACCGTGGTGTGGAAGTGTAAGCCAAATATGCCCTTTCCTCCCCAACTTGCTTTTTGGTCATGGTGTTTCATTGCAGCCATAGAAACAAAGACACTTACCTAAACTGAGCCTTGACTGTTACTCTGAGAAGGACCAGCTGACCTTGTGATTGGGCGATGGGAGAGCTGTTGCCCAATCTATTATGGTCAAATGCTATGACCATCTGTCAGAGTTCAAAAGGGCACACAGGACAAAGGGCACCTGGGACCATCCATCACAGGAGCCCTTGGACAGCTGTGTCCATCTGAAGGGATGAAGTTTGGGAGAGGGATGGTTCTGGAAACTGACCACTAGAATTGTGGGCTCAGCTCATGCCCTCTCCTACCTTTTCCCACCCTGGCCCCCAAACAATTGGCAGCTTGTTTCTCAGTCTACTTCAGCATCAAGGATGGGACTGGCTGGATCCAAGGGGCTATATGATCTAGGTACAGACAGGCAAAAGGAAAGCAAGCCCTCCCTTGGGTAAACTGAGGCAGAGTGAGTGTAAGAAAATCTTCCTCCATAACATGGCCATAACTTTTATAACAAACATGACAAAGACTGTCTAGAAGGGAAGGCCCAAATAGCACCTCGGCCCTAGCTTAGATGGCAGGAACCTTGCACCTGAACCAGGGATGCAGGAGCAAACCCACTAGGAGATGGATATCAGGTCCCAGATGGAAGATCCGTTATTTAAAAACCCACTAGCAAAGCTCAGCACACTCACAGGTACCTCTGTGTTGTGTAGCAAGTACCTCTGAGATAACTTCCATTGTGTGGAGAAATGCATTAAGTTCAGGAAGTATGCAATTCATAGGCTTCAGAAGTCCCTGAAACTGACCAGATTCACTAGGTCCCTCCCTTCCCTAGAGTATATATACTGCTGAGAGACACTCAGAACAACCACACTACCTGGAAGAAATGGAGACCAGACAAAGTACCTGGAAGACTCTCAGATGAGCTGAGCTGCCTGAATGAGGCACTCTCCGAACTCTGCTGAACTGTACAGGGAGATGCAGGCTCCCAGCTTTCATGAGTGTCACCTGTTGTGCAATATTAATCTGTGTTACATTCTTATCTGCTGTGGGACATTTGTTTAATGATGCAAAGATGTGCTGCATTCTTTTCTGTTCTGGAACATTTGTTTAATGATGCAAAGATGTGCTGCATTCTTTTCTGCTGTGGAACATTTGTTTAATGATGCAAAGATGTGTTGCATTCTTTTATGTTGTATTTGTTTAACTCTGTGAAGCTGTGTTACTTTGCCTGCCTAAAACACCTGATGGTCTAATAAAGAGCTGAGTGGCCAACAGCGAGGCAGGAGAAAGGATAGGTGGGGCTGCCAGGCAGAGAGGATACATAGGAGGAAAAATCTAGGGAAGAACAAGGAGCAAGAAAAGGAGAAGAAGAAGAGGACATCAGGGGCCAGCCACTCAGCCATGCAGCCAGCCATGGAGTAAGAAGGAAAGAAAGATATATATAATAAAGAAAGGTAAAAAGCCCTGAGGCAAAATGTAGTTAAAGAGAAATGGGATAATTTAAGTTAGAAAAGCTGGCTAGAAACAAGCCAAGCTAAGGCCAGGCATTCATAAGTAAGAATAAGACTCTGTGTATTTATTTGGGAGCTGGGTGGTGGGCCACCAAAGAGTAAGAAAAACCAACTACTGTCATCCATGCTGGAGTGGGCTTTGGAGATACAGCGGTCTTTGAGTCGTTTCTGCTCCTGTAAGTAACCCCTCACCACATTCCTGTAAGTGACCCCAAATAAAACCCATTGGCTCACCATTTGGAATTTGGTGGCGTCTGTGCTTTGGTCTGCCATTGGGTCCCTATCTGGGGTGAGTAGATAGATGTTTGCTCACATCTACCTCAAAACAGTGTCATGCAACAGAGGGACAGCTACACTGTCACCTTGCAGGGCTGATGAGGCATGAGCTACATCAAACAGCCACTGGCTTGAGAAAAGCGATGAGAGACTTCTTTCTTTTCTTTGTAATTATAATTCAAAATCCCAAAACCAACAAAGAATACAATTGAGAAATTCAAATTATGAAATAATTCTACATGTCAAAAATAAATACCAGGAAGAGCCTAGTGTAAAAATCAAAAGACAAACTGAAAAATCAAACTATATTTGCAACTCATATCATAGGCAGAGGCCACTTCCCTGGTCTCTAAAGAGCTTGTAGGAGTGAGAAGCCGGGTCCGATCTAGGAGAAAACCGAACAAGCGAGTCATGGGAAAGACACAGCTCATGTTCAGTGTTAGGTGCTCAGTCGCACTCTGAGGAGATGAAAAATAAAAGCTAAGCCCAAGTGCCATGGCCTCACCATGACAAGGGGGCAGCCCAGGAGTGAGACAGCGGCTCACGGTGACATGTCCCTGGGGAGAGTGGTGGCTGCTTCTCAAGTCACTCACGTACCTTTCCATGGAGCCAGCTCCCTTCTGGGTCATCATCTGACAGGCGGCAGCACACACTCCAAATAGGATGCATGCAAAGGAGTTTGTTCGGGCTGATGTAATATCAGAATCTAACACAGCTGGAAGTAGAGACCTGTTGAGTCAATCTGTCCGATAGAATTCTATGCAGTGGCGAAGCATAATGGGGTTGTCTTCGGTGAGTGTGGAAAGACATCCATGGTATGGGGATGAAAAGCAAGGCCAAGGGAGTAAGATAAGGATGTGTATTTAACCTTGCTTGCATTTTTAGAAGAGGTCTGGAGAGATCCATAAGAAACAGAAATAGTTACCTGTGGGTGGTGTGGGAATGGTTTGGAAGGGGGTGGGATGGGAGAGAGAGCCTTCTTATTGTATAGTTACATTTTCTGGTCTCGGACATGTGAACTTACTGTCCCTTTAACAATTTGGGTTTTTTTTGTTTTTGTTTTTTTGTTTTTGTTTGAGGCAAAGTCTCACTATGTTGCCCTGGCTGGCCTGGAACTCATTTTGTAGACCAGGCTGGCCTCAAACTCAGAGATCCACCCACCTCTGCCTCTCAAGTGCTGGGATTAAAGGTGTGCGCCACCATACCGAGCCCTGTTCAACAACTTTTAAAGTTTCTGTGTATGTTTGAAAATTGATGAAGGTTTTTCTGGAAGAATAAATACTGTGTGACGCCGGGGCCCATCACACTCTCTTATTCCAGCTTTTTCCTTGACATTGTTTTCTGGTAAATTTCTCACTACTTCTTGAAACTCAGGTCCTGAAGGCTGTGTAGGTATCCACTGTCACTGTAGCATATAATATATATTATATATATTATATATATATATATTAATAACCACCTCCCAGGTGTCAGGGGCCATGCAGGGCCCGAGGACCTGAAGGGAATTGACATCGAGGTACACACAGTGCAGAAAGGGTGTAAAAAGGTGTTACAGTGCATTCCGATCACACGGTGTTAGCTGAACCCAACATTCTGTGGAACAACTCGGAGAACAGTACCGAGGGCTCAGGGCAGAAATAAGAGGCTGCAGGTTTGAGAGGGAGGAAGGGATGGAGAGTGATTCTTCCAGGACCACAAGAGCATGTGCCAAGGTCCTGAGGCTGGGATGGATGGGGAAGAAGGCCTGAGCACTAGGAGAAGACAGGTAGTGGGGATGGGTTTACGTAAGAAAGACAAAAACCAGTTAGACTTGGGCAGACCCAGTGTTGGGTCTGAACTGCGCACGGACAGTGAGAACTGGGAGATGAGGGCAGAGCTGGGATGTTAGTGAGACGGAGGGACAGGACACTGGCGGAGTGACATGTGACCTCGTCAAATAGGTTTCATAGTGTCCAGCCAGAACTCCAGCACCTCCCTGGTTCCCCTGGCCTCCAGCTATGTGGAGCAAGTGTGCCCTGGTTACATGCTCAGTTAACTAGTGAGTGCATTAACCAGGAGTCCGCACCTGCTGGCCCTCAACAGGAATCCTCAGAGCAGCGTGCAGGTTAGGGTACCCCAGGTTGGTGGATACCCACACCGGCCTTGGCCCCTCACCAACATCACAGGCAGCTAAGTGTGATCAGGCAGTGGAGTGGAGGAGTTTTTGCGTTGACCCAGAATGACCCTGGGCGGCGGCCGTAGGACACTGAACCCTGCTGACTCATCCAGTTCCAAGAAACAGCTATGGGTTTCTGGCCCCGGCCACATGTCCACACTCCACATGATGGTCTCACTTGGGGCTTATGAGGAACCCACCACAAACTCCAAAGTCTGAGGGATGTGCCGGAGAAGTGGCTCAGTGTGTGTGAGGTACTTGCTGTGTACGCATGGGGACTGAGCCTGATTCCCAGCACAGATGTGAACTGGGCAAGGCTAGGGTACCACTGCAGCCCAAGCGCTGAAGAAGACACACGGGTCCTGGGGCTTGCTGCTCCACCAAAAGGGAGAGTCCCAAGTTCAGTGAGAGGCCCTGCCTCAAGAACTGAGTGGAAAGCCATCGAGGGTGACACTGAGCATCTACCTCTGGCCTCCACATGCACACACGCTGGCTGGTACACACACACTGACACACACACTACACCATATTGTGTGTGCATGCACACACACACACATACACACACAGCAGGGGGGAATGAAAAGAAAAAATCTGAGGCGGGGTTACAAGAGTATATCACACCAGGACCTCATCCAACCTAGGTAAGCACGTGGGAGCAGAGCCAGCCTGAATTTCTAGAGAATTCTCTTCCTGTCCAGGTCACATGCCGGTAAGTGGTGCCCTGTCTAGGCAAAACCACTCCAGACTTTTTCCTGCATGGACCTTTAGCCCCGGGCATGGTGACCTGCAGGCTAGACTGGCCTGCACACGGCCTGTAGATCGAGTCAGGACAAAGCTCCAGGACAGTTTGGGCTAGTGAGCTCTTCTGGGCCCCACCAGAACGCAGTGGGGCAACCGTTGGTCCAGGACCATCCAGGTGCTATCGCCCGGGGAAAGGCAGAGTCTCAGGCCTCACCCCAGCTTCCTGGGCAGCATCTGCCCTTACAAGACCCTGAGGAGCCTCTGTGCCCAGTGAACGATGAGAAGCGCTGGCCCAGAACCTTCTGCAGGGTCACAGCTGTCCCACACCTCCGTCTGCTCCGAAACGCCTTCAGAGTGCCTGAGGGTCCAGGTTTGCTTTGATCGCCAGCACTGAAAGAAAATTCATAAAAACAAAACGGTAACTTTCTTGGGGCGGGAAAAATTCTCCTAACCTCCAGCCACCTGAGCCTGATTGTGCACTGAGCTCCCTCCCCAGCTGGAAGGAGGGGACTTTGGGTCCCACAGTCTGCGGCCAAATCCGTGATGTTCCCCTGAGTGGTCAGGCAGGAAGTACAGCAAGGAGCAGGACAGCACCTGAGGACAGAGCATCGCGTATGTGCAAGCATATGTGCTTATGAGTGTACGCATGTATGCATGTGTGAGTATATGAATGCATGCACGTGTGCATGTATGAGTGTATGTATGTGTATGTGAGTGTATATATATGTGTTGTGTGTATGATTATATGTATGTATGCATGCATGTATTGTGTGTATGGACACACACACACACACACACACACACACACATATATATATATATATATATATATATATATATATATATATATAGAGAGAGAGAGAGAGAGAGAGAGAGAGAGAGAGAGGGAGGCAGGGTCTTATACAGCCAGGCTGGCCTCTGTCCCTGTTTCATTTCTTTTCCTGTGACAAATATATGATAAGCAGCTCAGAGGAGGAAGGATTTCTTTTGCTCACAGTTCCAGGTTACACTTCATTATTGTGGAGACGGAAAGACAGGAATTGGAGCTGCTGGTCACATCACATCCACAGACAAGAGCAGGGCAAAGTGAATGCACCCACGCTGCCTGCTCCCTTGCGCGCTTTCTTCACTCTTGTCCTCAGCTACATAGTGAGTTCGAGGCCAGCTTGGTCTATTTGAGACCCTATCTCAAAAAATAAGACCATACATACCTTAATTAAAAATTATTTATGGCTAAAAGTGCAAATGACAATCTGAGCTGTTGTGGAAATGACAGAGTGCTCAGAGACCGGCCTGATGCAGGGTGACCGCCAACCACTCTATTTGCTTAAAATAGAAAAGGGCATTCACGAAGCGTAAGAAATACAACGAACTAGGCTGTAGAAAAGCACTGGACGAATTCAGGAAGACAGCACCGAGTGGAAGGTCGGGGAGCGTCAGTGTGAACCCCCCTCTGGGGTCTGCAGACCTGAAGACAAGGAGCTGCCCAGCCAGGCCTGGCTGTGACCTCAAGGGGAGAAGTCTTCAGATTTGGATTGACATGGGATGGCGCCAGCACTGTCTCTTTGGGCCTGGGCGTTCATTCAGTCCCTGTGAGGTGCATCTGGCTGCTGCCTCAGGCCCTGGGCTTGTCACACCCTGTCGGGGTGACACTGACGAGGACCACTCTGTCACCAGGGCCTGCAGGAAGCTTCCTGACATACTAGATAGTTCATGTTTTATTAGACAGTCTCGCTCATCCCTAACCTGATTTATTTTCAGCACATCATGTTTCCTTGGCCCCCAAGGCCTAGGGCCAGGGCCAACATGGGGGCAGAAGGACCCAGCCATGAAAGGCACAGACTGAGGTCCTTGCCGCTGGCAGAGACAGGGAGGTGGCCAGAGAGACAGACTGGGGGTCAGGCCATGCTTCTCCTTCAGGACTGTCCTCAGAGACACAGGGTGCAAGGGGCTCTAGGGCAGGATTTGTCTGTGTACATCAGTGCATGTATGTGTGTTATGTGGGTATATATTCCATGGATGCACATGACAGTGTGTACACAGGTATGTAGCAGCCAGAGGGCAACTTCAAGGGTCATTCTTCAGTCACTATCCACTTTAGTTTTTGTTTTTGTTTTGTCTTGTGTGTATATGAGGGGGATGCACGCATGCATCCATAACACGTGTGTGTGTGGGGGGGGAGGGTCAAATGACAGTATGTGAAGGTCAGCTCTCTCCTTCCACTATGTGAGTCCCAGGGATTGAACTCAGGCTTCAGGCTTGTCGGCAAGTGCCTTTACCTACTGAGCCGTCTCACTGCCCCTTGCTGTGTGTGTGTGTGTGTGTGTGTGTGTGTGTGTGTGTGTGTGTGTGCGTGTGTGCGCGCTATGTGAATGCATGGGGGGCATGTGTGTGCCACAGCATGCAAGAGGAGGTCAGAAGATAACAAGTCAGATGTCTTGTTTGAGATAGGTCTCTTTGTGATTACTGCTGTGTAAGCCAAACCAGGTCACGAGCTTCTGGGGGTCATCCTGTCTCTGCCTCCCATGCAGCATAGGAGCACATGGGTTACAGATGTGCACCACCACACACAGCTTTATGTGGACCCTGGTGTTACAGATGTGCACCGTCACACACAGCTTTCTGTGGGCCTTGTGGTTACAGATGTGCACCGCCACACACAGCTTTATGTGGACCCTGGGGTTACAGATGTGCACCACCACACACAGCTTTATGTGGACCCTGGGGTTACAAATGTGCACTGCTACACACAGCTTTCTGTGGGCCCTGGGGTTACAGATGTGCACTGCCACACACAGCTTTATGTGGGCCCTGGGGTTACAAATGTGCACCACCACACACAGCTTTCTGTGGGCCCTGGGGTTACAGATGTGCACCGCCACACACAGCTTTCTGTGGGCCCTGGGGGTTCAAGCTCAGCTCCTGAAGCCTGTGTGCAAGCACTTTGCCCCCCTTCCTCATCTCCCCAACCTCACCTTTAGAAAACAAAAACAAAACAAAACATAAAACCAGAATCTCTCACTGGGGCCTGGGCTCTCCAGTAGACGAGGCCGGCTGACCAGTGAGCACCAAGGACCCTCCTGTCCCCTCCTCCCCGGCACTAACGTTATAAGTGTGGGCCACCAAGCATGGCTCGGTTCTGATGTGGAGTCTGTGGATCAACACAGGTCCTTGGTCTTTCATGGTAAGTGTTTTATGACAGCCATCATCTCAGCTTCTGTGGGCGGGATTTGAACTTTGGGCTCCATGGGATCCCAAAGAGGACAAACACCAGGTTCACTCAATGACCTTGCAGGATGCCCAATGACCTCTTGCTTCTGGAAGAACAGGCACAGGAAGTACACACTCCTCTCTAGAGCTTGGACCTGCAGCCTGCAGTCTGGGACTGGCCAGAGCTCTCTGGAGACTGGTGCCGGGACTCCCCAGTCTCCAGTGCCTCCAGGCTTTCCCTGTGGCCATGGGGATCTCGTCCCGCTAGGCTTGACACAAGAACTGTGTCCTTGTGGTTTCTTCTCAGCATCCCACTTGGCTGTCTGTCCTCTGTGTTCAGGGAGTGCAGGGGAAGGTGCTAGAATCCAGGAGGAGGGAGGAAAGCCCCAGGTTGGCAGTGCTGGAAAGAGAATTCCTTCCAAGCTCCTTGGTGCTCTAACCTCTCCCCAAGCATCTCTGTCTGCCTCACTCCCCCACTACTGTTCCAAAAAGAGAAGAGAGAATTCTAGAGGACCCCGTCCTGGAGAGAGCCTGGCTGTGCCTGTTTCCTGCATCAGTGAACAGAACTCCCCTAACTCAGCTTGCGAGGTCAGTGGCAGCCATATTTCCTGCTGCCGGCTCCCCCAGATCCTTGACACCAGCCAAGGACTAGCTTCCCTAGTCTGGGGAGAGGATTTCAGCTGCCAGAGCTATGAGTTTATCTTGTTCCTCAGGCATTCAGGGCTCTCCTTGATGGTGTGGCCCCCAGTGTCCCTGGGACACCAGAGGACAGAGTCCTAAGACTCCCCAGGTGACAGCACTAGGCAGATGAAGGCCTGGCCACCACAGGCACAGATGGACCGAGAAGTCAGGGTTCTGATGGGCCCCCAGAGCACAATCCAGGGCCAGTTTACCTGGACACAAACCCTAGATATCCACAGCCAGGACTGGAATACCACATAGGTGGAGGCCGGAAAAACACACCACTGAAATTAGTCTGTGAGCTCCTCTGATGGCCTTTGTTAGATGGTGGGTTTTTGGTTGGTTGTGGCACTGAGATGGAATCATCTGTGTCAGGTAATCACTCTGCCATGGAGATATCCCACCAGCCCTTCTTTTTAAGAACAAGACTGGCTGGGTGGCGGTGGCGCACGCCTTTAATCCCAGCACTCAGGAGGCAGTGGCAGGTGGATCTCTGTGAGTTCAAGGCCAGCCTGGTCTACAGAGTGAGTTCCAGGAAAGACTCCAAAGCTACACAGAGAAACCCTGTCTCGAACAAACAAAACAAAACAAGAACAAGACTATAAGCAACCCCAGGTTGACCCACTGTGGCACACACGCGTGCGTGCGTGCACATATACAAACACACGGAAGTAGAAGGAGACTTGTTGGGAAGAGGAAAGGGCTCAGAGCGGGATAAAAGAGGATGATGGGCGAATATGATCAAAATACATTATATATGTTTATAACAATGTCATAATGAAACTCATTATGTATAATTCATATGCACTAATTAAAAAAAAAAACCTTAAAAAGAGACTAAGAATCATTGTCTGGGTGGGGTGGCAAGTGCCTGTGATCCCAGCACTAAGAGGGAGAGACAAGAGGTCAGAAGTTCAAGGTCATTCTTGGCTACAATAGAGAGTCTGAGGCTAGCCTGGGCTACATGAGACCCTACGTAGATAAGGGGGACGGTGGATAAGGGGGGGATGGGAGAGGGAAAGTAGTCATGGAAGGTCAAGACACTGCTGCTGGCAGTGAATTCTGGAGACAGAAACACTGAACAGAATCAAGCCCCCTCTTGAAGGTGCACTTAACGCTCTGTGGCAAGTCCCAGCTCCATCCTCACTGTGACCTGGGGATCTCAGCCGGTGTCAGGGAGGAGTGTGCACTGCAGCCGCACAAGGAGCCGGGCCACCTGGCAGGGAGATGATAGGAAATAGGAAGTGAAGGAGCCTCCTTACAAGCTGGTGATAACCTGGGGTCCCCAGGTGGCTGCAGCCCCAGCCTCCTGGTGCCTTGGGCTGAGGACAACACATGGCCCCCTGGCCCCCTGACCCTCTGGGGCTGGAGTAGCAGGGTCCTGAAGAAGCAATCATCACATGACCTCACACATGGCATGCTGTTCCCATCTGCTCTTCACACGGTAGAGGACCCGAGTGTGCCCAGATCCTGTGGCATCCCAGAGTTCCTCACTGGTGTAGCCCACTGGGCTCGCTCCTTGTCCAGCCCCACCTGACAGGAGGGCCTCACTTCACCCAGGAGCACAGCAGCAGCCTGCAAAAAAACAGGGCACGGGTTGGGGAGATGCTGCTTCCCTTGCAGAGGACCCAAATTCAGTTCTCAGCACCCACATCCAGTGGCTCACAACTACCTGTACTGTTAACAGCTCCAGAAGGTCTGACCCCTCCAGCCTCTGTGGCACTGCACTATGTGCACAGACATGCACAGAGATGATGGGGGAAGTGGGGTGAGCTTGTGCGCACGTGCACACACGCACGCATGCATGCACGTGCGCGCGTGCGCGCGCACACACACACACACATTAAAAATAACCCATCTAGGATCAGACCCCAACAGGGTCCATCAGGGGACAACAGCAAATGGTTGTCATGGGGAAGGGTGGGGGCCTGACAAGGGGATGGCACCTGGCTTACTGGCTCTGTCCATCATGTTGCAGAGGCAGCGGGTCCAGTGCCAGGCCTCCACGAAATCTGCCACCTGTATGCCAAGGTCCAAATACCAGCAAGCAGGTCATAGCAGGAGACAGCAGGGGCCAGCAGGGCCACAGCTGGAAGGGCTGGGGACCCCCGTGGAAGACACTTCCAGTGCCACAGTGCCACCCACCTGAGGAGAGAGGGAAGAGCTGTGCACACACACGAGGCATGCGCCCTGGATGGTGATCGCAAAACACACACATAAAGGTCGGACTGGACAGGACAAGGGGACTTGGAACAGCCCTCGGCCAGCAGGCCTGAAGGACAAACAGGACCCTCTGCATCCACCAGCGCCACATCAGGATTAGGGAGTGACTGCCTGACCTAATTTCTCTCCTCCCTAGTCTTGTACCAGATAGACCAATGATTCTCAACCTCCCTAATGCGGCAACTCTTTAATACGGTTTCCCATGCTGTGGTGACCCCCAACCATAAAATTGCTTTCATTGCTACTTCATAACTGCAATTTTGCTACTGTTATGAATCATAATGTAAATATTTTTGAAGACGGGAGGTTTATTAAAGGGTCGCGATCCACAGGTTGAGAATCCCCAAGCTGGATGAAGCGAATCTGCTCTGATCGGTCCCATCACTTCCGCTGCCCATGGGACCAGCAGCTCCCCGCAGCGCTGTCCCTGGCACTCCCTTCCCACCGCAGAGACTTCTCGGCCCCTCCTGCCCTTGGGTCTCTGCCCAGTGTGCGCGATCCAGGGAGGCCACTCTGTGGCTGTAGCGGATTATGAATAAACAGGCTCGACTCGCTCCCATCTGCTCCATCTTTGCTTATTTTCTCAATAGTGAAAATGTCAACAAACTGTGTGTGGTACGAGGGTTTGGAATGAAGCTAATCTCTCTCAGGGCTTTTTACACGAGGAGCGCTCTATCTGCAAAATCAGACTAATCCCCATCTCAGGGACCCAGGCTCAGAAAGGGAGAGACACTCACCACGGCCACTCAGCCCACCACAGATGGAGCCAGGATTTAGCGGCAGCCATCTCGGTACATGACGTCCTCCATGCATCCTCTTCCTGGAAGTGGACAGAGTGCTTGTGCTGAAGCCTGTCCTTTCGTTCATTTGTTCATTCATTCATTCGTTCATTCATTCAACTCCTGGCTGAAGAGGGAACAGACGAAAGGCCCCGAGGCAGCAAGGACTGTCCCCACTGTCCTTCAGGAGCCAGCGCTGATGTCTCACGGCACAGTCCCTGCCTGTCCTCCCAGGGCCCAGCTGGGCACCTCCGTGGGACCCGGGTTCACCGTGAGCCCCAGGTTCACCCCGAGCCGGCTGCTCCCAGGTTCACCCTGAGCCCGGCTGCTCCCTGTCCAGGGAGTCCCAGTCTCAAGAGCACAGCACATGAACCAACCTCTGACTCATGGTCCCCACAACACGGCCCACAACTTCGGACAGTGTTCTCACGTTGTTCTTTAGCTTCTTAAGTTTCAAGGCTATTTTGGTATTTTGGTTAGTCTATCATTTTCTCTGCCTATCTGTGGACCTGTGTAAGCTGTGCATGTGTGTGTACATTACATGGGTGTGTAATTGTTTATGTGTAAGCAAGTATGTATGGACATGTGTTGTGTGTACACGGGTGTATATGTGTGCCTGTGTCTACAGTTGTCTTGTGCATGCATATGTGCTTGTTTGTGTGTATGCATATACCTATGTGTGTGCATATGCACACATGTATATATTTGTACATATTTATGTGTTCTTGTGTGTATGCATATGCACACATATATGTGTTCATGCATGTATATATGTATATGTGTATATTTCCTGTTTGTACATGTTCATGAGTATATGTATGCACAGGTGAATGTGCATATGTGTGTTTATGTATGTATGCATACACACTGTACATATGTGTGCTTATTTATATATGTGTATATATGTATGTGTACATATACACATGCCTGTGTGTACATGTGCAGCTGTATATGTATGTATATATAGGCATGTACACATGTGTGTATATTTTTGCATTTTTGTGTGTGTGCCCATTTGTGTGTGCATGTGTATGTATATGTGTATGCACATATGTATGTATATATATATGTGTGTACATGCGTGTGTGTGTGTGTGTGTGTGTGTGTGTGTTGGAGCTGAGGATGGTTAGAGCTGGAGATGGTTATTAGCCTTTGAATCGGGGCTGAGTGTACCAGATACATCTTTGTAAGGAATCAACAAGGATTTGTGAATGAATGAATGCAGGAACAAATGAGTGAGCCACAGGAAAGGTGAGTAATGGACGTGCAAATGCAGCAGTGTGCCCTTCCCAGTGACCCAGTTTCCTTCCCTCACTCTGGCCACGGCCCAGAGCCCCACGACTAGCCTTTGCTCTGACTGTGACACAGGACCAGAAAGATGGCGAGACACCAGCAGAGAGCAAGTGACTATAGACTTCAGCCTCTGTCCAGGGCCTGCAGCCGCTCTCCCTCTGCTGCGGAGCCCTTGGGCGTAATGACGTCCAGCTGAGATTCAAAGCCTGTCCCCAAGGCTCTGCGTGGGGCTGTCTCTGCTGCTGATCGATCTATTTATGAGCCAGCCTCCCTCTTGCTGGCTGCCTAGAGGGTGATTAAAACTCCAGTCTGTCTTCCCCAGCCTCCTGGGGGACACGGGCAGGGTGGGGTGGGGGCTTCCACTCCACAACCTGCCTCGACCTCCCTCTCTTGGCCTCCGCCCTTGCTGGGTCTACCTTCTCAGCCTCCCTCCCTCTGGGGCTCCACTGAGAAGAGAATCAATGAAGTGGGAATCACTGTGACAGCAGGCCGAGCTCTCTGTCGACGTGCTGGCTTGTCGGGTTCCCGGCTCTCTGTGTGGGGGACAATAGCTAAGTGGGAGACACCGGTGTCTGAGACTGTGGGGAACTGTGTAACTTGCCCTTCTATGTGGGCAATTCAGGGGGAACCAAGGGGGTCTCCTCTGAAGCTGCATCAGATCTGTACTCCCCTCAGGGACAGGAACCGCCTCATCAGCGCTGTCCAGCTTCATGCTGAGGCCTGAACCCTGCAGAGCCTCCTGGGCCAGGGGCATAGATGAAGGGCAGCCAGTAGCACCCCTCACTGGGGCAGAGAACACCGCAACTCCTGAGGGAGCCCAGTGCTTGGGGACCCCTGGGGTGGGCTCAAGGCTGGAGACCCTGCTGTACTGATTTTACCCATTACATAAGACAGAATATGGCAGAGCTGCGGCAGGGAAAGCCTGAGTGAAAACTCTCTTGTCGCCGTGAGACACAAAGCCTGTGACTGGTCTTCTCTAAGCCTCAGCATCTGGAAACTGAAGTACAGAGAATAAGCCCTTCGATGGGTCCTGGTGGCTTCCTGCACAGGACATGTGTGAGGCTCAGAGCATGGAGCCTGGACCCCCAAAATCCCAAGAAGGGACAGCAAGTGGTGAGTGGGGGTTGGCTTAGTCAGCCTGGCAGCCAGCAACCTCGGTCCTTAAGGGAACAGTGACATTTGTTCTCAACAAAGAAACTGAGTCTAGAGAGCTCAGAGGGGCTCATGAGACCTGGGGCAGGCTCTCGGGGCCCTCTGCCAGGGTGCTGTCCCCAGAGAAGACTGTCCCTGCCTGCACCCTGCTGTCCAAAGACTTGTCTAAAAGTGCATATGAAGCAGGCGGTGGTGGCACACACCTTTAGTCCAGCACTGGGGAAACAGAGGCAGGCAGATCTCTGTGAGTTGGAGACCAGCCTGGTCTACGTAGAGGAGCGCAGACCAGCTAGAGATACATAGTGAGACCTTGTCTCAAAAAAAACAAAACAGAACAAAACAAAACAAAAACCTAAAGGTGCTCATGTGTTGTTTGCCTCCTCCTTCCCTCCCAGTGGAGCCGGAATCCGGCTAAGCCTGCTGGGTAAGTGTTCCACCATTAACTCATGCCCCCAACCCACTTTCTTTTCTTAACTCACCCATAGCCCCTGATCATTTCTTTTAATTTAAAATTACTTGTGAACCAGCCTTTATTATTATTATGTGTAACTTATTATTATGTGTAATTCATTTAGTTACATTTACTTGTTTGTGAGCATGTGCCATGGTGCCCATGTAGAGGTCAGAGGGCAACCTGAGGGAATTAGTTCTCTCTTTCCACCATGTGAGTCCTGGGGATTGAACTTACAGACAGTAAGTTTTTTTTTTTTACCCATTGATCCATCTTGTTGACCCCTACCCATTTCCACTAACAGTATTTCCCAGGACTCATTGCAGATTAGATGCATAGAGCTAGTGGGTGGGTATTTTGGCTTGATCTCATGTAACTAAGGCTGGTCTTGAACATGCTGTGTAGCTGATGATGAACTTGAACTTCTTTTTTTTTTTTTGTTTTTTGTTTTTGGTTTTTCGAGACAGGGTTTCTCTGTGTAGCTTTGCGCCTTTCCTGGAGCTCACTTGGTAGCTGGCCTCGAACTCACAGAGATCCGCCTGCCTCTGCCTCCCGAGTGCTGGGATTAAAGGCGTGCGCCACCAACGCCCGGCTGAACTTGAACTTCTGATCCACCTGCTTCCACTTCCTCAGTGCTGGGATCATAGGCATTTGCAACCAAGCCTGGTTTATTTGGTGCTGGAGACGGACCCCAAGGCTTCATGCATGCTAGACAAGCACTCTACCAACCTAGCTACATCCCCAGCTCCCCTCTTTCCTTACATCAGTGTACTGGCCTTTGGTCATTTCTCCCAACAGAACATCCCAGGACTACTGGAGATCAGGATGAATGGACTCGCCTGTCCTTTACACCCACTCAGTGCCTACATTTCCACAGGTGAGTGTACTTGCAGTTAATTCAGAAGGTGAGCGCCTACATTGAGGGTGTGAGCTGATGACTTTTGCTGACCCTCATCCTCATCAACAGAGCATCTAACTTTGGCCAACCCCATGCTGAAGGCTGGATCTCAGTGTGCTGTGACCACACAGCCCTTCTCATGAGTGGGCATCTGCCTCCATGCTTAGCAATCCTTTCAGCTCCCATTTGTGCCTGCTTCTGCCCGTTTCTCCCAGCTAGGCTGCGGGTTGTTTGCTTATTGAGCTCTGTATATGGCTGTGATATGAGTTACAAGTATTCTCTCTGCTGTCACTCACGGCGGCCACTTCTGACCTCTATTCCAGTCTGCAAGGTTCTCTTTCAGTCCCCAAAGCGTCTAACACTGCCTGTGCATAAAGCAGATAATCAATTGATGTGAAACCTACTGTACTCAATGTCTTTATATGTAAAGATCTCGAAGCACTTCCACCATCATTCTGTTTATTGTTTATATAAGCCCCTACTCCTATCGTAACACATCAAGTACAGTCAGCTCTCGGTACCCACAGCTTCCTTAGATTCAACCAACTGCAGGTTGAAAATACCCGGAAGACGGGTTGGGGATTTAGCTCAGTGGTAGAGCGCTTGCCTAGCAAGTGCAAGGCCCTGGGTTCGATCACGCCTTTAATCCCAGCACTTGGGAGGCAGAGCCAGACGGATCTCTGTGGGTTCGAGGCCACTCTGAACTACAGAGTGAGATCCAGGACAGGTACCAAAACTGCACAGAGAAACCCAGTCTCGAGAAAAAAAAAATACCCAGAAGAAAAATTGTGTTTGTACTGAACACATACAGACTACTTTTATTATCAATTTAAAATTTTTTAATTATGTGTATATGTATGTGTGTTGGGGGGTGCAGTGTCAGTGGATCCCAGAAGAGGGTGTCAGACTCCCCCCGGAGCTGGAGTTATAGGCCAAGGTGAGCTAGGAACTGAACTCAGGTCTTTGCTATAGCTGAATGTACTCTTAATCACTGAGTCACCTCTCCAGCCCCCATCTGTTTTCTTCATATGACCACTATGTAAGCAGTATAACACGGTTTGGGTGTCACAACTGGGTTACTTGCAAAGACCATGTCATTTCACACAAGGTGCTGGGCCAGCCGGGGATTTGGGTACGTAGGGGTGTCTTGGAACTAAACCCTTAAATATCAAAGGATCACAGGGTTAGAGAGATGGCTTGTGGGTAAGAGGGCTTCCTGTCCAAGCATGAGGACCTGAGTCTCCATCACCATGTGTAAAGCCTGGTATGGCTGCTTGTCTATAACCACAGCATTGGAGGGCAGAGCCAGGAGGATCCTGGAAGCCTGCCAACCTAGCCAAAATGGTTAGCGTCCAGGCCAGCAAGAGACCCTGTCTCAAGGCATTGAGGTGGAGAATAATAGAGGAAGACACCTCCTGTCCCCGCCTGGGCCCTGCATGTGTACCTATCTGCACACTCATGTACACGCACCACCTGTACATACCTCCCCACACATACAAAGAAAGAAATGGAAGATTAAAAGAACAAGCTCAAAAATATATGAATGCCTTTTCAAATGCTCCTATGGATTGTTTCCCACTGCATTCTGGGAGACTTCTCAATGGTCTGCAGACATGCCTGGTTGACTGCAAACCTCAGCTGTGTGTTTCGGTGTTATATTTTGAATGTGAAAGGTCCCACCACAGACTCATCTGTTTAAACTCTTGGTTGCCAGATGGTGATGTTGTTTGTGGTCAACTGTGGAACCTTCGGGAGTGGGGCTTAGCTGGAGGAAGTGGGTCACAGGGAGACTGACTGGCCTTCAGGGTTACAGCCTGGCTCTACCTCCCGCTGACTTTCTGCTTCCTGACCCACCTGCACGTGAGCAAGCTCCTGCTGCCAGGGCCTGGATCTGCTCCAGCTACCATGCCTTCCCGCTGTGATGGGCTGCGCTTCTTTAACCTAACCAAAATAAATCCTTCCTTCCCAAGTCGCTTCTGATCACAACAGTAGAAGAAGTAACTAATACAATTGGCATGGCTGTAGGTTACAAAATGTCTGCCTCCCTCTCCCAGCTCACCTAAGACATCACAGAGTCACACAGCAATTCCCAGTCACGCCAAGGGCACAGCCCAAGGGGGAGGGGCAAGCGGAGGTACCACTATGAAGCCAGCCAGGAGTGACAGGTAACAATAGTCACCATGCTGGCATGGCTGAGGTTGCACAGCGCCCCCCCCCCACACACACACACACTACAAGGGAGCCTATAAGCGTGGGCAGTGTCGGGAGAGGAAGGCAAAGGAAAGAACTGTCAGGTCTCTGCAACTCACAGAGACTCACAGTAGTCACAGCCATCGCCCCCAAGGGATGCAGCTGAGGCAGCCACCAGAGAACAAAGCCAGCAGATCCATGTGACACCCCCACACTTGGGACAAGGGACAAAGGATGCTTCCCTCTCAGGTGTTGGCTACTGGCTAGTCTCCCTATGAACCTAACCGAGAGCTCGGCCTGGAACAAGTCCTTGGGAGTCTCAGGGAAACCCAGGGAAGGCTCGGCCACTGTGGTAGAAACCTGAAGCTATTGAGTGATGCAGGAGAGCCTGCCTGTGCCCAGCCTCTTTCTGGTCCAGCTTCAAGGATGCTTTGCAGACTCTTGAGGCTGGAGGATAGCTTTCAAGAAGAAGAAAGGCTTTCCAGAAAACGTTGGGGATTTTTTAAAATTGCTTTTAAAGATTTGGTTCTCCTTGAATTTTTTCCTCCTACTTATTATTTTAAGAACTGTTCACATAAGCTCTGCTCTCTTAACAGAAGAGCTTCCCCTCTTACCAAAAGAAACAGTTGCTTCTCTCTGTCTTGGTTTCATGGCGCTGGGCCCGCAGCCTCCGCCGAGCCACACCCCAAGCCCTGTACACTACAGTATTGTTAACTATAGGTCTGATTTTTGAACAGTAAATCTCTAGACCTCAGTGTCTGTGTAACGAAAACTTTGTTCCTCTTAACTACAGAGCCTCATCCCCCTCCCATCATCCGAGCTTTCAGAGGCAACTTCAAAATCCTAATCTATGAATAGATGCAGCTAACTTTAACCATCTTGTTTAAGGGGAGCTTTGATTAATGTTTGTACCATGTAGTTACTTAGTTAATTAAACTCCTTTAAACATTTTAAGCTGCAATCAAAATTTATTATATTCCATTTTCTAAGTTTTTCAATTATCTGACTAGAGAATCTTCCCTGGTCCTTACCTGATTCTGATAATTCAGATACATTAAATGTACAATTACGGTGATTTTTAAATATTCAAGAGCTGTTTACCAACTTAGTGAGATTTCAACTTGCAATCACAGATCGAAATCAATGACTCAAGGGCTTATTTAAAACAGGAGACAAGTGTGGTGTAAACTCTCAGATACACCAAGCTCCCTCAGTCTCTGACAGTTCTCCAAATTACCAGAGACCTGTGCTTCTGAACTTGGCACAAACATGGACACTGTTGTTTTTGATGTGTTGTATCATTCTTTGCTCAATTCTAAATTCTCTGCGATTAAAATTGTTCCCAAATACATCTTTTTATTTTATTTTATTTAGCTTTAAAATATTTTTTTTAAGTATGTGTATATGTGTGTGGAAGGTATGTGCATGTGTGGGTGCAGTTGCTGGCAGAGTCCAGAAGAGGGCTTTGGATCCCCTGGAGCTGGGGTTATAGGCAGTTGTGAGTTTCCTGGTGTGGATTCTGGGAATTGAACTCTGGTCTTCTGCAAGAGCAGTCAGTGTTCTTCACCATCGAGTCATCTCTCTAGCCCCAAGATCTCTCTCTCTCTTCTTATAATGTACATTTAGTGTGTGTGTGTGTGTGTGTGTGTGTGTGTGTGTGTGTGTGTGCGCGCGCGCGCATGCACAGATGTCACAGCAAGCATGTGGAGGTCAGAGGATAACTTTCTGGGATCAGTTTCTTCCTCCGACTGTGTGGTCCCTGGGGATTGAGCTTAGTCATCAGGCTTGGCAGCGAGTCCCTTTCTCTGCTGAGCCTTTTCTCTGGCCCTTAGGTTTCTTTCTCAAATGTTTTTCTGTCCAGTTGAGAGAGGCTTCTGAAAACTCCGCTTCGACACCACGTGGCATGTGGCCAGGTGGTCATGAGCAGCCTGGAGTGAGCATGAGACGCCATGGGTGTCCCCATCCTCCATCCACAGATTCATGTGTTTGAGCTCTTGGTCCCTGTCTGCTGATGCTGCTTTCAGAAACTTCAGGAGGTAAGGCTTTGCTAGAGGAAGTGGATTTCTGAGTGGACAGGCACCATGGGTGTACCCAGACTCAATCTGGTCTGAGGTTTCTATTTCCCGATCCATCAAGACATGAGCAAGGCTCCTGGTGCTCCCAGCACCATGGAGTCAGCAGCTTCCACCCCTGTGCTTTCTCACCAAGATGAAGAGCAACCTTTTAAACCTGGAGCCAAAACAAAACATTCCTCCCTTAAATTGCTTCTTACCAGGTACCTGGCCACAGCAGTGACAAAATAATACAATTCTCAACAGGTTGCTGTGACTACAGGTGCCAGATGCAAGTTGAGAGCACGCCCAGGCCACCTGCACTTCCAACTGGTTGTGAATTTGGGTGGGTCCTCTGACCCCTCTCAGCTTTTGTAATGCACTTGACATGCTCACACTCAGCTCAGGGAAATACTTTAATCTATATTACTGACACAGGAAGATAACACATGGACACAAGCTAGGGCATGTATGTAACGGGGACTTTTTGCATCTTCAGAGAAAGAAAAGAAGATAATCTTTGTGTATGCGTGTGTATGTGCAAGTGTGTGTATGCTCAAGTATCTGAGTGTGTGTGTATGCAATGCACAGATGGCATGAGGAGAGAGATCAGCATTGGGTGTCTTATTCAATTGCTCACACCTTATTTTTTTGAGGCAGGGTCTCTCACTGAACCTGTAGTTTGCCAGTTCATCTAGGCTAGCTTGTCAATAAGCCCCAGGCACACCCCCTGTCTCTGCCTCTCCGGCATGGGGATTGCAGGCATACATTGATTGCTATGCCCACCTTTTTACATGGGCGCTTGGGATCTAAGCCAGATATTTACACTTGTGCAACAGGCACCTCACTTCCTCAGCCCAAAGACAACTTTTTAAAGACAAAAGAGACTGGGGGGATGGCTCAGTGGTTGAGAGAACAAACGTGCTGCTTTTGCAGAGGACCCAGGTTCAGTTCCCAGCACCCACATCAGGCAGTTCACAACTGCGTGTGACTACAGCTCCAGGGGGATCCGATGCCTCTGGTCTCCAGCAGCACCTGTGCACGTACATACACACAAAGAAATAAATCTAAAGGTAAAAAGAAGACGGCTGCATAAGCCATTCTGAAGCAGCTATTCTTGCCTACCACAAGAGTCAGATAGACATGGGCTGCATGGTCTCCTTCTAGGAGCAGTTCTGTCTGCAGGGCTGCATTTCTATCTGCAGGGTTGCATTTCTATCTGCAGGGCTGCAGTTCTGTCTGCA
>CABHPP010139082.1:0-27268 GCA_902168425.1 Peromyscus attwateri | reverse complement strand
GTGTGCCACCACCGCCCGGCAAAAAAATGTTTTTTACCAAGTGGTAGCACACACTTTTAATCCCAGCACTCAGGAGACAGAGGCAGGCAGATCTCTGTGAGTTTGAGGCCAGCCTGGTCTACAGAATGAGTTCCAAAACAACCAGAGCTGTTACACAGAAAAACCCTGCCTTGAAATTTTTTATTTGATTGATTGATTGATTGATTGATTTTAGGAGGCTGGAGAGATGGTTCCAAGGTTTAGAGGGCTCAATGCTCCTGCAGAGAACCCAAGTTCAGTTCTTCAGTAGCTCACAACTGGATGTGATGCCCTCTTGAGCTTCCTCAGGCACCTGCACACACATTCACATACATGAAATTTTAAGAATAAAATAAGTAGTGGGAGGGCCAAGACACGGGGCCATGCTCGGCCCTTACCAGCTGGTGGAACCCAAAAGTGAGCAAGGTTGTGGTGGAGAGAGGGGAGAGAAAGAGAACCGGATCGGTTTGTGCGCTCTGAAGAGAGGCAGAACTGGAGATGCCATGGCTAGGGACAACCTGATGGGAGATGCCTGCACTGTCACCTGAGGCCATGGTGACGTCTGGGCCCATGCTGCCACCAAGGGCCACGTCTGGGTCCCTGGTCCTGCTGCATGTGCATGGCCCATGTGACCACCGAAGGCTATGTGGATGTCCGTGGTCTGTGCTGCAGCCTGAAGTCAAGTTGATGTTTGAGGGTCTCAGTGAGCTGGCTGTGCCCCCACCAGCCACTGCATGGTGGCTCCAGCAGTCATGTGGTCGTGGCCCACCACTTGACGAATGCTGCACATGGGAGAGCTGGCCCTGGTGGTGAGGACATGGAAGAGCAGGTAGTGGTGGCACATGCCTTTAATCCCAGCACTCGGGAGGCAGAGGCAGGTGGATCTCCGTGAGTTCAAGGCCAGCCTAGTCTACAGAGCAAGTTCCAGGACAGACTCCAAAGCTGCACAGAGAAACCCTGTCTCAAAAGCAAAAAAAAAAAAAAAAAAGGAGAGACAGAGCTGACCCACGTCATGAGTGCAGGAGAGCTGATCCTGCCCCTTGCCTGGGTGCAGGATAGCTGGCAGACTGACCGACTCAAATACCACCCAGGCCCAGATCTAAGACTTTCAGTTGACCCACCCCAACATCTTCCCCATCCATGAACTGCTGGAGCATGTGAAGGGGCCAGTCCTGGGGATCCACAGCCACAGGATCTCCATGACTCAGGGCAACAGCAGGATGTTCAAGAGTCTCTGTGAGGGTCCAGTATTGATGGTGTAGCAGAAGTCAAAGGCCTTGAACTAGACTAACAACTCATTGCAATGAACATTCACAAGTAAAGCCGTTTGGGCAAAAGGGTGTACTGTGTGACACACTGCAACTTCCAATGCTGCTATGACGAAGGAATGTGTGATGGAGAGGTGGGAAAGATGGAGGAGCAGAATGGTACATGCACAGAACGCTGTGGTTGTTAGAGGAGCAGGTCGTTGTCTTCAGGGGTCAGCGAGATAGTTTCCTTTTTTTTTTTCCTTTCTCTCTAATTTCAGTTTTTTTGGGGGGATAGGGAGCTTATAAGGGTGGAGGGCAGATGTAGAAGGACTGGGATTGGGGTACATTATATGAAATTCCCAAAGATTCAATAAAAAAAAGTTAAAAAAAAACAGTAAGTCTTTTAAATTGATGTTTATATATCAACATGTGTGATTTTGATTAAACTACTATTCTATGAAAATACTAAAGAAGAAGAGGAGGAATAGAAAGAGGAGAGAGAGATGGGAGAAGGGGAAGGAGAAACAGGGGAGGAGAGGGGAGGATCCACATGTCTAAAACAGCGAAAGTAGCATGTGGCCAGTGTTTAGATTCTGATTCAAAGAAGCCATGGGGTGGGGATGAGAGAGAGAGTGTTGTGTGTGTGTGTGTCTATGTTTGTGAGTGTTGTGTGTGTGTGTGTGAGTGTGTGTGTGTGTGTGAGTGTCCTTTTCCCTCCCCCTTTAAAAGTAAATACCTAAGTGTTTCATGGTGAAATGTCTGAAGGTCGAGAATTCACTTGACAGTCACCTCGCCCGATAGTGAAGCAGACATACTGAATCGGGAACCAGGGCTAAGGCCGTGGGCCGCGGGTGGATCCCCATCACCTCTCCATCCTCTACAAAGTGCAGGTGTAGTGGGAGGCACATGGGCTGGCCTCTGGTGACAAGTACTCTCAGCTCTTGTGTTTTAAACTTTAAAGTTTTGGGTTGGTGTGTGTGTGTGTGTGTGTGTGTGTGTGTGTGTGTGTGTACATGCAGGTGCCCTTGGAGTCCAGAAGAGGGTGTCTGATCCTCTAGAACTGGAGTTGCAGGCAGTTACAAGCTGTCTAACTTGAGTTCTAGGAACTGAACTTGAGTTCTCGGCAAGAGCAGTACTCCTAACCCCTGAGCCACCCCCCAGCCCCTACCTAGTCTGTAATCATAAAAGTTTAACATAACTCAGATTCTATGAAAACATTAGAAGTCTCCTTAGTAATATTCCCCTAAAATGTGGGTCAAGCACTTCTCAAAATGTCCCACAGTGGCCCTTCTCCAGGAAGAATGGGTTTCATTCTGTGTGTATGGATCTCGTTTCCTGTTACCCCCAGCCAGTGGGAAGGCCCTTCTCTGCAAGGCTGGGGGCCCTCATTCGGGACTTGGAGGAGAGTGCTCTGACAGGTCTTCAAAGGACTCCAGGTTTTGTCGGCTGTGTGGCCCACTGAGAGTTCACAATTCTCTAATTATGAACCAAACATGAACCTTTACTTGTGTGGGAGCACATTTGCACTTGGCAAAACGTGACATCTCATTTCAAAGCTGGGAAACGAAGACTTTAAAAGATTTAAAACCCAACTACAAAAGCTCCTTGGACATCAAATAGCTTTTCTAAAACAAGGTTTTGATGAGTTGAGAGCAAATAGGCTAGACACATATGGAGTGAATTCCCTTCAAATCCACAAGGATTTAAAACACGAAGGGAGAGGCACTGGCAAATAGCTTCTCAGAGTTATCAAGCCCCACAAATTTTTCAAACAGTGTGACATGGTCAGAAAGTCCAAAATGCTGGGCTCAGGGGAAAGTGCCTCCGAGCATAGGAGAGCACAACACCCTGTGTCCATTGGCTTCCGGGCCTCCGTCCAACAAGCCAAAAAGCCAGGCCCTGAAAATTGCAACTCTCAGAGCCATTGTGTTCCCAGTCTTCATAGCTACCACTGTCCTTCTTGAAGGATGAAAGGACAGGAAAGAAGTTCAAGGAGATGGTGACTGGCAAAGATTGTAGGTTGTTCTGGTCACCACTCACAATGTGAAATATATCCAAGTCCTCTCCTCGGCCCTCAAAAAAAAAAAACAAAAAACAAAAACATGGCTCCCACCAGAGAATCACACAGTCAGGCTCTGATGAGCTGAGCTGGGCCCCATCTTAGGCTCAGAGTGAATGCAGAGTTCTGGGTGTCCAATCACAATCACAGTCAAGACAGCAAGAGGAGCTTCTAGTCTGGGCATGTGCAAAACTTTGAAACTCTCAACTCACTGGAGCAGATGACGGCCAGTCCTTCAGTGACACCCATGGAAATGAGCAGCTTCAGGCCTACAGACAGAACCTGGTTTCTCAGTTCCCAGGACATACCCAGGCTGTAGCACAAGATCATCGAACACAGCCCAAGGCAACATTCTGATGTCTAGAATTTAGAATATGACTGCAAATCTGTGTAGCTATGTTTCCCAGGAATGGGCACAAAAAGCTCCCAGAAGTTTCCAGACTTTCCAAGACTGCTCCTGACCTGTCCATGCTCTGAAAACTCAGCCTCCATTTTGTCTATCCGTATGCATCCAGAGCCCCAGATGTAAATAGTGGGAGGAGAATAATTCTGACGCCCAGCTGCCTGGGTCTGCCTCCCAGCCCCACACTGGAGAGCTGTGTGATATTGGCAGCACTCCAGCCTCTCTGCCATTGAGCATCCAGCCTCAGAGGGTGGGCAGCAGGCTTGCATGAGTCCACACATGCTGAGGCTGTGGTGCTTAGGCAGTGCCCGCTGCTCTTTCGGATGTGCCAATCACCACACATAAATGACCTCATCCCACTTAATCCTCCTTACTGCCTTGGCGTTATTAGCCCCATTTGTGGGATGAGACATCCGAGGCTCCTGGAGGCTGAGTGACTTGCTAACCACCAGCAAAGCCAGATCCCCAGTCTGATAGGCCCGGCTCCAGGACCATCTCGAGCCTAGGAGGCGCCTCTGCTTGGTGCTGCAAGGTTGGCAAGCAGGAGCCAGGCTGGCTCTCCATCAGCTGTCTCTCTGAAGGTGCTCTGGCACACTAACAAGCATCATGCTGGGACACTTTCTGGATGCTGAGTTCCCCGCCCCTGTGAGCTGGGATAGGGGAGGGGTCTCTCTTATGAGCCCTGTTCTGGGAAAGCCCTAATCCCAGCACTGCCAACCTCCTGGGTGGGTAATCTCAAACCTTCACCGTAGTGTGAGACTAATGGCCCTTGTGCCACAGGACAAAATGCAGAAGGAAGAGTCATGTAGCATTTCCAGAGAGCCAGTTTTCCACAGACCAGAATCCGTACTGAGACACAGAAACCCAGGGCAATCTGCCAGCTGTGCCTCTCCATGCATCTTCTCAACATGCCTCACAGATGGCCAGGTGTTGGTCAGGTTAATAGGTCTGTGAATATCCACGTAGATTAGCTGGTTCTGCCTGCTGGGAGACCTGACATAAAAACTGTAATTCTCAATGTCACCAAAGACAGGGGCATGGCTGCTGCCCAGCCTGATGGGCACAGATAACTGCCTCAGCATCAGTTTTTCCATCTGTTAAGTGGAACCATTCACATTTGTTTCTTCAGGGTAGTGTAATAACCTAGTGAGTGACAGATAAAGACGTTCCCATCACCAGCCTCTTCTGATTACCAACTGTCCTAGGAAGAGCCAGGAATGCTGTGGTCTGAGCTGCAAGCAGTGAGCAAACACACACATGGACACATGAACACACACAGACATACACACACACACAGACATACACACACACACACACACACACACACACACACACACACACGGATACACACGGACACACACAGACACATGGACACACACACCCGGCTTGAGATGAAAGAATTGCTTCACCACATCAAAATCACAAATCTATTACATTTTTAAAGCCCAGCAAGGGGCCTGAGCCCTTTGAAGCCAAGGTAAATACAACTGTTTAACAGCTTATTTTAGCAATCCAATTGGGAACCGAGCTGCTTAAATGGACTTGAGTTCGCAGGCCATCTCTCCCCGGATGGGGTATTTGTTAGAAATCTGAGTCTTAGTGAACCCGAGGCTTGTGGTGGTCCCCACTTTGTTTCTTAATGGGGTCGTTTCTGTGAGGGTTTTCTTTTCTTTTCTTTTCTTTTTTTTTCTTCTTCCCAACAGAAGAGCAACAGATTCCTTTTGAAGTTTTTAACTGATGAATGAGCTACTATAAATAACCCTCAGTGGCAGGCACCCATCTCCAAAGTTGACTGTGCCGTCAAAGAAGCTGGGAATGAAGGGCGATTTATGGCAACGTGCCATGAAATGGTTTAATGGGCTTCACACTGTTTAACTTAATCTTTACAGATGTTAAAACAGAAATACAATTATTTTAACAACTATGATCACATATTGCTCTGCTAACAAAAACAAAGGCTTGGGGAGCGCTGGGACAATGACAGAGCTCAGGGGATAGTCACAAGTAGGAGGGACTGTCCCCACCAATCAGAAAGCAAGGAAGAGCAAGGGAGGAGAGTCTTCATCACCACCTGCCCCCCCACCCCCACCCCCCCCCAAAGACATCTTCCGCCTCTCCACTTCTACATATACACACTCCCAAAATCACCACCCTATGACCATTCAGGCAGCAGCTCTTCTCTGGGCTAGCCAAGCTAGGCTCAACAGGGTGACTTATGGGGCCCACGGACAATTCCAGCTGCGAGGAAAGATGACCAGTCACTCCTGCTGGAATGTGAAGGACTTGTGTAATTTCTCACACTCCCAGCTGCCACCTTCCTCCCCCAGTGCTACAACACCAGCCTTCGGAGAGTGTCCTTCTGGCCAAGAGCAGGCAATAGAGCCCACTGGAAAGCCTGTAAACCCAGTGGGAGCAACATCCAGATTCCTTGTCCCTCCAGGAAGGGGTGTTGCCAGAGAGGTCTGTTCTTTGACTCTTCAGGGAGGTTCTTACTCCAGTCAAACCCAGGGTAGATAAGTACTGTCTGATTTTCACTGGGTTGGCACTATCCTGTCCACACACTGGAGCTCAAATCTCTCCAATCTTAGTGCTGTGACGTCATGCTTAGGGGGAAGAGTTCACATCTCCTCCTGGCTCTGTAATGAGACCATCAGCAGGGACCCAAGAAGGCACAAGGGTACCAAACACTGACTATGAAAGCTCATCTGGAGACTGGCTTCTCTGAGGTCAAGTGAAGATACACTCCCCACTTAGTCATTGTGCCGGGTGGATGTGCGAAGAGACACCTTATGAAGTGAAACACTAATCCTACAAGCATTGTCTGTACGTGCATCCCCTCAGATGGGAGAACCAGGCACCCAGGTGAGAAGTTTAATCTTGTGACGAACTCATCTGGCACCACACTGGCAAACAGGGAAGCAGCAAGAATGATAGACCATCATCCCAGTAGGCTGTTCATGGAACAGCTGAGGAAAAAGGTATAAACTTAAGACAGAGTCATTTCTTTCTTTCTTATTCTTGGTGCTGAAGATTTAATCTGGAACCTCAGACATGCTAGGCAAGCACACTACCACCAAGCTTCCTAAGCAATTTCCTAATTTGGTGATGGTGATGATGATGGTATTGTGGTGCTGATGTTGGTGATGGTATTGTTGTAATGAAGGTGATGCTGATGGTGTTAGTGATGATGGTGGTGGTGGTTTTCATGATGATGTTAATGGTGGTGATGCTAATGATAATTTAATGATGGTGGTAGTGATGACAGCGGTGGTGATGATGATGGTGTTGGTGGTGCTGATCTTAGTGATGGGGATTCTTGTGATGAAGGTGATGCTGATGGTGTTAGTGATGATGGTGATGATGGTGGTGGTGGTTTTCATGATGATGTTGATGGTGGTGATGATGATGGTGATGGTGATGCGTGTCCTAGCTACTTTTCTGTTGCTGTGACAAAGTACCACAGCCAAGCAGCTTATAAAGAAAGATCGTATTCAGGCTTATGATTCCAGAAGGATAAGATTCCATTGTCTTTGGGGAAGCATGGCAGAAAGCAGCAGACAGGGCAGCAGAAGCAGGAATGTGAGCGATCACATCGTTCGCCGCAAGCACCACAGAGACAGTGCGACGGAAGTGGGATGAGGCTTTAAGCTCTCAAAACCCACTCCTGGTGCTGCACTCTCTCCAGCAAGGCTGTACTTCCCCCATAACCTGTTTGGCAAAACAGCACCACTAACTGGGGACCAATTATTCCAGTATCTGAGCCTGTGGGGGACATTTCTCATCCAAACTACCATAACGCACAAGTACTACAGAGAGCTTCCAACTGCTACAAAAGCACCTTGATTGGTTAATACGAGACTGATGAGGCTGTGCCACCCACCCCAGTAGCCACCAGGTGTGAGCCTCCACTGCCCAAGGGTGGCAAGCACGGTTTGTCTAAACTAAGAGTTCCTGTAAACACCAGTACACACAGGATTTCAAAGACTTAGCGCGCGTGTACGCTCACACACATACACACACACACATACAAAAAAATGTAAAATATCTCAGTAATTCTTCATACCAAACTACCCAATGAAATGATAATATTTTGATAGGTGAGGTTGGATATTTGAGGTTAAGTCAAATACATTACTAAGATTAGTTTTGCCTGCTTATTTTTACCTTTTAAATGTGGCCACAGCCTGCAGTGACAGGGGCATAGTGACTAGACTAGGTGAAATAATGCCCCCAAGCACACGATGGTGCCTTTCAAGCCCTGCCTCCCCCCTAACACACACACACACACACACACACACACACACACACACACACACACATGCACACACACACATCCAGCACCACAAAAAGAAAATGGAAAGAGAAAGAGAATTCCAGAACTCTGTGAACCTGTCACAGGGAGACAAGATGATAGAAGAGTAGTAGCTCGTTCCATGGACTTCGTCCCCTTCAATGCTGAGAGCTCACACAGGGGATAGCCTCAGTACCACAGGGAGAGGACTCTTATCAGTACTGGAGGGAGGGGTTCTCCTCTGGGTGGGACTTTGTCAGGATCTTGACATGTTTGCATGTGAGCTATCTTGAGGATAAGCCTCAAGTGTGAACATTAAATTAATCATAATTTAATTATATTTCAAAAAAATTTAATTATATTTCACACACAACTTGTGCAGTCAAAGGTCATTTGATGGAGAATCTGTGTGTGTGTGTGTGTGTGTGTGTGTGAGAGAGAGAGAGAGAGAGAGAGAGAGAGAGAGAGAGAGAGAGAGAGGACAACTTTCAAGATCTTGATCTTGCCTTCTGCCTTATTGCAGCAAGGTCTCTCTTGTTTCTGCTACTGGACTATGTACTCCAGTCAGGGGAGCTGGTTCTCAAGCTACTGGGCTGTACTCCAGGCTAGCTGGTTCTTAAGCCTCTGGACAATTCTCCATCTCTGTATTCTATCTTGCCACAGGAGTGTTTGAATTACAGATGTGCATCACCATCTTTTAATGTGGGTCTCGGGCATCTGAACTCTGATGACCAGGCTTGAATGGTAAGTGTTTTTACTCACTGAGCCATCTCCCTGACCCTTTATGGGAGTTTAAAAACTACATGTGTTGGACATGCCACCTGACCACCAGAGAGAAGAGGTGTGTGTATATGAAATCTCATGTAAGGACGGTTAAAAACAAATGTAAAATGAAAAATGGAGATGAGAGTTGTTGAACAAGAGACCACTAAGATGGCTCAGTGGGTGAAGATGCTCGCTGTCCAAGTCTGACAACCCGAGTTCTGTACCTGGAACCCATGGAAACGTGGAGGGACAGGAACAACTCCACAGGAGAGCATCTCTGACCTTTGTCATGTGTGCACCGCAGCACATATGTGCCCACATATACATCACACACACACACACACACACACACACACACACACACACACACACACACCAGAGAGAGAAAACATTATCCATGTCCTGTGATTTAATTTGTGAAGATATTTAAAAACTGTATGTGTTCGAATGGTTGCTTACAGGTATATTTGTGCACCATGTGAGTACTTAGTGCCAGCAGAGTCCAGAAAACGCCTTCAGATCCTGTGGAAGTGGAGTTACAGGTGGTTATGAGTTACCCAACATCAGTGCTGGGAACTGAACCCAGGTCCTCTGCATGAGCAGCAATTTCCTCTTAACTGTTGAGCCATCTCTACAGCCCTGTGATCTAATTTTTTAAGAAGAAATTCTTTAAAAAAAAAAAAAAAAGTCAGGTGGTGATGGCGCATGCCTTTAACCCCAGCGTTCAGGAGGCAGAAGCAGGAAGATCTCGAAGCCAGCCTGGTCTACAAAGTGAGTTCAAGGATAGCCGGAGCTGATACACAGAGAAATCCTGTCTCAAAAAAACATTATTGGGCAAAATAATTCTCTCATCTCCCTGTACAGTTCCTCATACCATCCTACATCAAAATAAAAAAAACACTGAGTAAAGTCATCTCTTTTTGTTCACACTTTGCTCCATTGCCAGGCTGCCCACAGTAAAGGGTTGTTACATGCAGAGATGTTTTGCACTTCACAGAATATGGTAAATGAATTTTTCTTATACTGACAATGAGGATGCTGATGGTACTGCTGCTGCTGGTAATGATGAGGATGCTGATGGTACCACTGCTGCTGGTAATGATGAGGATGCTGATGGTACCACTGCTGCTGGTAATGATAAGGATGGTGATGGTACTGATGCTGCTGGTAATGATGGTGATGGTACTGCTGCTGCTGGTAATGATGAGGATGCTGATGGTACCGATGCTGCTGGTAACGATGGTGATGGTACTGCTGCTGCTGGTAATGATGAGGATGCTGATGGTACCGCTGCTGCTGGTAATGATGGTGATGCTGATGGTACCACTGCTGCTGGTAATGATGGTGATGGTGATGGTGCTGATGATGGCAATAGTAGTAATAATAGTGGTGGCGGTAATGATGATAACAAAGATGGTGACAATGGTGTACCATTGATGACATAAACATCTATATACATTCTGAGACATAATCATATATACATACATATATACTATGTAGCTCCATGGTAGAATACTCACCTACCATGTGCAAAGTCCTGGGACCCATTTCTTGTACCACAAAAAAAGGAAAGAAAAACAAACCACTATACACACATAGCTACATATGAAAAAATAGCAAGGTACATCGGGAGCACTAAACATACTCCTGAACCATCCAGGCGACACAGAGTAGGGGTTTTCTCTCTTCAGTGCCGTTTGAAGGTCACATACATCACCAGAGAGAGCAAAGACAAGAAAAGTTAAGTTCACAGACCCTCAGAGCCTACTGGGGCCAAATGTAAATTATATACAAATGGTAGGTCAGATGTAAGAGCCTGGCAAGTGACAGCATAGGAAAATAAGGAGTGATCTGTGGTTGGCAACTCTCTCACTCTTGTCCCTAAAATCCAGCCTTGTCATCTGCCTGTCACTGCAGTGGCTCTCAGTGCTGGCTGCAAAAGCTGCAGGGTCATCTGGAAGCTTTTGAAAACTCCCTATCAGGGCTTAAGGCTCAGCATTGAAGAGCCCTGACTGCTTTTTAGAGGACCTGGGTTCAGTTCCCAGCACCTATATGGTGTCTCACAACCATCTGTCAATCCAGTTCTGGAGGATCACTGGACCTCTTCTGGCCTCTGTGGGCAATCCATAGACATGATGCAGAGAGACATGCATACAGTCAGAACACCTATACACGTTAAATAAAAATACATCTTAAAAAAAATTTAAAAACAAAAACTTAGTCACCTGGTCTCACCACCAGATGACTCTGACCTCTGGGGACAGGGCACAGGCACCAGGAAGCCATCACTGGTCAGAGTGGACGGCCCGTGGCTCATGGCTGTGATCTCATCTCAATGAGCGCCTCAGAGAAAACTAGCAGAGATGAGAAACAGAACTCCAGGATTAGGTTTGTTTCTTGCATCTGACTTCCTTGCTAGCTAAGTGACCCTTACAGAGACTTGGTGCTGCCCTCCCCCAGAGAGTGTCTCACCCTACCACCTGGATCCTTGCAAAGTGTCTGTGTCCTCAGGCACCAGCGTGGCCCCTGGGTAGTGCCCACATGGGTAATCATCACTGCCTCCATCCTGTGCTGAAGACGGAGCACACAGTGCCAACGCCAAGTCCAAAAATGTGGGAAAGTTTATTTCTCCCAAACATTCCTGATTTGTAATGTGCTTTCTAAAAGCGTTCTCGCTGATCAAGCCCTTGCTATATTTAGCCGCAGCATTGAAAAGCCACGTTCTTTATAAGGCGGGCCATGGGATGGGAGGGTTTAGCAAAAAGTCTTCTTCAGGTCCCCTTTACCATAGGAGAGGGGTCTGGGCTCTCCCTTGGCCCATGGAAAGCCTCAGTGCTGGGGCAGAAACAAAGGACTTTTGTTAATCTGTGAACTCATAAGGCTAGGCCTCAGGTCCCAGAAAGTGTCCTTGGAGCCCTCACGCTGCCCAGACACAGCAGGGAAGTGCATAAGGCTTTCATTCTGCTGTCCCTGGGAACCATCCCCTCTGTCCCTGGGCTCTGATATCCCTTGCTGTCCTTCCCCACTGAGCTAGCAATTTCTTTTGCTTTGCATGTTGAGTTCACAGGCTCAGGCCATCCCAAGAGATAAACTAAATGCAAGAGATTCCAGGGGGCTAGCCTGGGCCTGCTCAGGTTGGGGAGTGAGTGGGCAGCCTGCAGAGCTGCAGCTCCCTGACAGAGCTGCTGGTCCAGGGACTGTCCCGAGACTCAGAAGTCTCCAACAGAGGTTGGACTAGTCTCCCACACATGCCACTCAACTTAACTCTAAGCCAAAGCAGATTACCCAGGCGCAGTGGACCTATACCCACCTGTTGGGTCACTGATGTGACATCTCTGTGGGGCAGAGGCAGTGGTGAATGTTTCCTCCACTGGGTATGTGACAAAAGTCAAGAGCTAGGCAGTTTGGTGGCTTTGCCAAAGTCAAGTCAAGGTGGAGCTGGGTCACTGACTTTTCTAGACCCAGTCAATGGCTCCTTCCTACCATGCCCCCAAATCAAGTCCCAGTGGGTGACAAATTGATTGGAAGCTGGTGGCAGGAGGGTCCAGAGGTGGGAACATGCCCAAAGAATAGGGTAGTGGGTGGTAGATGGTGACCAGCTACAGAGCAAGGATATGGGGGCCAGGTGCCTACAGCTGCCCGAGGCTTACAGCATTTCTCATTGTACATCATGAGAATGTGAGTCACCATGAAAGTCAGCCCTGTCAATGTCCACCTGACCCATGAACAACAGGGTGTGGTCTTGTCCCCTCCAAGAGGACTTATGGGAAACACTGCCCTGCAGCCAAGACACCATCACGCCCTACCTCCCCTATACTGGTAGATGACATCACTATCTGTGGACACACATTCTGGAAGGACAGTGTAGAGTCTGTCACATCCAGAGAGTCACTGGCAAGGGGTAACCTTGTGTTCCATGACAAACTAAGACAAGTCGAGTACAATCAGATCCAACCTTCCCAACTCAGCAGCTGCCTCCTGGACTCTAAGGTGTAAGGGTAGAGACCGAAGAGCCCAAGGTGTGACCCCTGGGAACCATGTGCAGATCCAGATCCTGCCCATCTAAGGGGCTCTGGAATAGTATCTAGAGCTGCCGTGTCCTCTTGGAAGCTTGCCAGGAAGGCGCCCAGTCTCCAGGAAGTCAGGGTTCAGTGAGGCATCGTCTGAGGCATCCCAGTCTCGCTCTTGAATGGCATAGCTGTGGTCAGGACAGTGGCCACTGACTGGTCCAAGAAGAAGGACTTTACAGTCTGTCATTCATGCTTCACTGGCCTTCCCACACCCATGTCCTTGCTCAGGCCCACTCTGTCCCAAGTATGCAGCAAGTAGACAGCTTATCTTCTATAACCCATGTTGCCTGGTCTTCCTTGTGGCTGCAACTATGGCAGGTCACAGCCAATCGGAGGTGTCGGTGGCAGAAGTCAGGCAGGCCAAGGGGAACGGGGGAGGGGCAGAACGGCTGGGGTGGTGCTGGAGGCTGGAAAGGGGGAGAAGGTGGACCATGTCCTCACCCTACTGAGTCCTCTAGTTTCCTCACCCAATCCTCAGTCCCTACAAAATGATCCTTGCCATTGACCTGAGTGAGTTTCAATTTCCTGTGGGATCCTGATTCTCAAACTTGGTAGAAAAAGATGCTTAAGACCAGCCTTTACCCCACAGCTTCCCCTTCCTCCTCCTCCTCACCCAGTACCAGTATAAACAAGGACACCCCAGTCCTCATGGCACATGTAGCCAGCTCACCCCCCAATCTGGCCTATGAGCCACATATCCATCTTGCCCAGGGCCACTGGCATCTGGATACCATTTGAAGAGACAGGATTTCCCCTTTCAGGCCCTTTATGTGGCCCCTCCCAAGTCACTGTAAACACTCTGGCATCTGCCTGGGCCTGCAGAACCTGACCCTGGGACCTTGAGGCAGGAGCAGTATGGCAGACCACTTGTCACTGAGTTATTTTTAAACGACTTTGAATGCACAGTGAATTAATTCTACTTTTCCCACAAGTCCCTGTTCTTTCTTTTTAATGACAGGAATTCGTGTTACAGGTGATTTTTATCATTGATATACTCTATGAAGCAATCATTATTTCCAACACCACGAGGCAGGGCCGCACACAAAGCCTCAGCTCTCCATTGATTTCTCACGCATGGGTTTCTGTGGTGGAAACTTTAGTCGGCCGACACAGGGGCAGCCAGCCCTGGCTCTAACCGTAATAGTCACCATCTGTGGTCTCTTCTTGAACTCACACATGAACCGTCACTGACCACTCCTTGAAATGGTGAGGAGCACACATGGCCCCAAGGTCCATGTGAGAATGGCTGGAGTTAGTGGCCACACCCTCAATGCCCTGGACAGGTCTAGTTCATGTTCTCGGAAATATGTATCAGGCCCCTATTATCCAAAGCATCTGGTCTACAAAACTCTCTACTTAGCAAAGGCCTCAGAGTCAGGGTGTCTTCTGAGACGCAGAGCCTGCCTAGCTTAGTCTCATCATGGTAATGCAGAAACATGGATAATCTGTCCTGGTCAGAACTACACAGAAAATGAAACTGAGCTGGGGAGGCGGCTCAGTGGGCAGATGCTTGTTGTGCAAACTTGAGGACCTGAGTTCGGATCCCCAGAACCCATAAAAAGCCAGATGCTATAGGGCAGGCAACTATGATCTCAGGGCTTCTGCAGGAAGATGGGAGGTGCGAACAGGAGACTCCAGAAGCTGGTGGATCAGCCAGCCCGATCTATGCATGTGAAGTAAACAGTAGACACCCTACTTCAAACAAGACGGAAGATGAAGACTAACACCAAAGCTTGTCCTTTGACCTCCACATGTGTGCCATAGCACACATATAACCACACTCACGCAGATGATCATACACACACACACACACACACACACACACACACACACAACAAGTTTTAAAAAAAGGAAGTTGTGTATAAAGCCTCAGAATTCAGCATTCAATCCAAGTCCCACCTACATGCAAAAGTTTCTGAGTGTCCATGTACACTGCACAGATACATAGATATAGATATTTACATGTACACAAGGGCACGTGTGTTTGCATAAGTACACACATTCACCATTAACGTACCTGTCATCACGTTCAGCAAACTCATCTGCATGTGTGAAAGAGAGACAGGCAGGTGGCAGACAGACAGACAGAGACAAAGAGACAGTAAGAAACAGAGACACAGAAAGAGAGAGGTACACAGCTATCAGAGGAGAAACAAGGCTGCCTCCACCCCCTTGTTCTGTGGAGAGACACGACCTTCTGGTTGCGTGAGAGTGGAACCATACTCTCGCTTCTGCTTCCCACTAAACATAACTGTCTTAATTACTAGCAGAGATCTACTTTTTTTTTTTTTTTAGGCAGGATCTCACTGTGTAACTCGAGGTGGCCTGGATCTCCTATGTAGATCAGTACACCAGGCTGGCCTTGATCTCAGAGATCAACCTGACTGCTTCGGCTTCCTGAGTGCTGGGATTACTGGTGTGCTTTACCATGCCTGGCCTGAAAACCATTTCTTAGTCTAGCTGATCTATAATAATAATAACAACAACAACAACAACCATAATAACAATAAAAGTAGTAATAGTAATAATGATAATCATCTTTACTACTGAGCCAGTTATACATATGGGAAATTAGAGTAGTGGTTTGGTTAGTAAGAATCCAGTGCCCTTCCTTTTCCTCAACAGGAAAGAAATCCACAGAGACTGACACAGACTGGATAGAAAACATCTTCACAGTCCAATTCTCCAGCGATTTTGCGCCTGATGAAAGCTGAAACTGCATGGAATCTTTCTGCGTAAACACACACGCACACGCTCTTACATCCATCTGTCCCTCAAAAACAATGTTCTTACAAATGCTTTTTGAATTACAACCCTAAAATACCACCTTCTAAGAACAGCAGTATTAAATCAGTTGTTTCTCCAAAAGTCGGTTGTCACAAATCAACAAACACACCCAAGACAGCATGTCAAACACAAGAATGAAAAGGAAAACTAAAGGCACCCAGCACCACAGAATGGCCCCCTCTTTCTGCCATTCAATCCCCTCCAGGGCTCAGTGGGGTTTCTGGTCCCTCCTCGGCAGGCAGCTTGTCTTCACCCTCGGAAGCCAAGGCTGCCAAAGATGCTGACCGGATTCTCGGATATAATCCCGCTCTCTCATTCCTACTACACTGTTTGTTTATGTCCCCATAATCCGCTGAACCAGTCAGTGAGAGGTTAATGAAAAAACAACCTTTATTCAGAGGCTGAGCACATGGGAAACATCCAATGGCAGCCTGCCTGCTGCATTCTCATCAGTCACAGCCACCTGGATTCACGATGGGGTCTCCTCAAAGTCCTTCAAATAGAGCTGCTGTACACACACACACACACACACACACACCCATCTCCCCACAGACCTGGTGGGACCTGGATGGGGCTGTAAGACTGAATTGCAGAGCTCTGACTCTGGCAACCAGATAGTAACCCATCTGCCTAAAATGCTTTTCCCACCACTGACCAGCAGGGGACTTGAGAGTTCTTAAGCATTTTTGCACAAGTGCAGGGTAAGTGGTTTGTTTGATTTCCGTTAGTAACTCTGTGGCACAGACTAGCCTTAAACTCACAGCAATCCTCCTGCCTCAGCCTCGAAAATACTGAAATTACAGATGTGACGTGGCACACCGTGGCTGTTGTGAGACTTCACTCTGGGCTGATGCTCAGGAAGTCTTCATTTTTACACCTTTCTTACCCCAGATAAAAGACAGTTCTTTAGTTCCTCAGGAAGTCAAATTTCAGAAGCCATCAGAAAACTAAAACACAGGTACGGTGGAGGTCTGCCTGTTTCCCCGCAAGCTGAAAGCTGGGCTGAACTGTAACCAACTCAGTTGTCTTAGTCGGATCATTGTTGGTGCCCCCCCCCACACACACACTCTCTCTCCGGTCACCCCTACGTGTTTATTTAACGTCAGGATCCAGATCCTCCTGGAAGGAACACTGACTTAGGGTACCACCAGTTGAGTCTGGAGAGTCCCTATCAAGCCTAGAAGCTTTTGTCCCACATCAGACAGGAGTGTGCTTGCTCCTCCAGCCTTTCTGATTACATGGTGTCCTTTACTATGTGGTTCTGGAAAATGGGGAGGGGGAAAGAAACTTAGATCTTGAAAAAAGAGAGAAATAAAAATTCTGACCTTGAGACGTATTCACTCCACACACACACCCTCCTTTGTCCCCTGAAATCTTTTGGTCCCTTAAAAAGAAAAGCAGAAGCTAACAGAGGGCTACACAGCTGCAGAATGCACTAATGTACCACCCTAGGCCGTAGGTGCATGCCAAATACGGGGTGCCTTGAAAGACTGCTAGCCAAGTAAGAGGACCCTGGTCTATAAGCCAAGAATAAATGCCCTTTTACTGTAGAAGGAGATTTATCTATTCCTATTGAGTGTTGCTGCTCTGCCTGGTTTCTCTTAAACTTAGTTGTAAATGATAACCAGGCTTACATCTCTTCCTAGACCCTGGGGACCACGGGTCATCCCCAGGGCCCTGGATGCAAGCTCTCATCATCCAAAGAGGTCACAGCCAAGGCCTGGACCACAGGGAGTCCACTGAGCCTTCCACGGTCCAGTTGAATTTCCGTGTAGAAATGTTCGCCATGTCTGTAAGTCCTGCCCTCGGGGTCAGCAGAAGACTCTAGCGAGGTCATGTGGTGGGCGAAGAAGGTCAGGTCATTCTACAACGCCAACGGCCCACCCAACGGGCTTCTGCTGGTGATGGGTTGTGAGCTGAGCGCTTGGGTGTGCGGTGATCACGTCCTCTCCTGGACAGGTCTTTTAAGTCTGCAAAGTTCCCCGCGGCTGGTTAAGTCATCTTCGGAGAAGGTAGACCAACATAACCCCCAGTGCACCGAGTTTGGCCGATGTGGTTACGCTGCTTCAAACTCACAGTTGCCAGGGCAGAGACCAAGGTGACTTCTTCACCCGCAGGCAAGCGGTTGCCACGGCCTTTGCTCGCTGGAGGTGGGGGCTCGCGGGGCGGGGAAACAGCTGTTGATCTGCCTTATTGGAAGCGAAGCACCGCGGCCTCCGGGACCTGCAGCGGGAAATAGGAAAGGAAGGGGATTCCCAGCTGGGAAAAGCCGCCCTGGACATGCGGGTCGAACACCAGCGAAGCGTTGAAAGGAGGTGGTAGGCCGGAGGAGGCGGCCAGCAGCGAGGCGCCCAGCAAGCCCGGCACGGGCTTTGGGACCCCCGAGGCCTCCGCCCCTGAGGCCGGCTTTGGCCTCCCAGCCAAGATGCTGTCGATGCTGAAGCTCTTAGACTTGGAACCCTTGGGGGAGCCGCTGGGGGCGGGGCGCAGAGGGGACCCCGGGCGGTGCACCGTGCTATTGCGCTGGCCACCCACCACTGCCCCCTCGCCCTGGACTGTGCGGTCCGCGTCGGGGTCCCAGGGCTCAGGGCTGGACCAAGAAAATAGTGCTGGCCGCGCGGTGCCTCCCATCGGGGACTGACCACGATCCGGCGCGCGCGGCGGGCATGCAGTGGCCAGGCCGGGGCATCCTGCATTGCAGCCCACCTCGGGCTCCGGCGGCTCCGCCCGGGTGCGCTTGGCCTCCGGGGAACCCGCGGCGGGCTTGGGCTTTCTTTTCCTGCGCCGGTAGTTGCCGTTCTCGAACATGTCCAGGCAGCGAGGGTCCAGCGTCCAGTAGCTACCCTTGCCCGGCCGCCCCTTCTCACGCGGCACTTTCACGAAGCACTCGTTGAGCGACAGGTTGTGGCGGATGCTGTTCTGCCAACCCTGGCGGTTGTCGTGGTAGAAGGGGAAACGGTCCATGATGAACTGGTAGATGCCATTCAGTGTGACCCTCTGCTCGGGCGCATCCTGGATCGCCATGGCGATGAGCGCGATGTAGCTGTAGGGCGGCTTCTGCGGGGGCTCGGCCCGGCCAGGGCCGGCCAGCGCAGCGGCAGGGGTGAAGGCCAGGGGCAGCCCGGGCCTCTCGGGGCTGTACACGTACAGCAGCGGCGAGGCGGCCAGAGCGGCCAGCGGGGGACTGAAGAGGTGGCTCATGGCGACAGCAGCCTCTGCGCTCCGCCACCCGGGCAGCCTAGGGACTTCGCCCCGCGCCAGGGCCCTCCTGGGGAACCCTCCGTGTGTCTGCCCTGCGATCTGCCGCTCTCTCCAGCCGCTGCGCGCTCTGTCCCTTCTTCATGGCTTTAAAAATGTTAAATAATTGTTGTAAGTTTGCTATTATGTGTTGACTTAGCGCTGGAAAATAAATTGTCTATGATAAACAGTCCTTGTGTTCTCAGCCCACCCACATTAATTAAAATTTCATTGCTGAAAATCTCCCAGCTCTTCCCTCCACGTGTCTTTTTGATACCAGCCAATCGGTTTCAGGGCTATTCCTCATTTGTTTATAGAATTAGTCTGTTGATAAGTCCGCCCACCCAAGTTGAATCAAGCTGTGTTTATTTGGAAAAATTTCCGGGCACCCAATATATAAACGCACTGATCTGATGTTTGAAATACCACGTCCACCCCTTGACGCTGTAAGCACACAGTCAGCGAGGCAGGATGTGGAGAGACGGGTAGCTCTCTCCAACTGGGTCTGCTAGGCCAGGAAGGAGGGATGGAGATGGGGGTGGGGAAGCCAAGGGGTACATTTTAAGGCTGGTCTGGGGGACCCTCCCACAAAAGATCTTTTATTTCCTCTAAGCTTAATAGGCAATGTAAAGATAGCACGATTCTCTGCATTTGGGGGAGCTGGGAAGACACTAGACACATCTCATGGAGGTGAGCACTCTTCAGGGGGGACTACTGTCCCGGAGGCCCTACCTAACAAGGCACCCGGAGACTCAGGGGAAAGGAGTGAACCCCAAGAGCCAGCCTTTCTACAAGGGGGAAAGCAAATAGTTCTGGGAAGCTGTAGGTGAACAGGGTACCTGGTCCCTAGCTCCTTTAAAGATTGCAAAACAACCCCCTTTGGAGAGTTGGGGGGGGGGAGGGAAAAGGTCTTTCTGATCTGGCTAAGGTTGCTAGCAAGGCACGCCATGGGGGGGGGGTGGCAGCTGGCGAGGAGCTGGTGTTCGTGAATGTGGGTCTTTAGCTCCATACTCTGTGCCTTCCTGTTTATAACAAGGAGGGGGGTTACAACAGCTTTACAAGTGTGCACAGCTGGCTGGTGATTACATTAAGCATTTGTGAAGCCTGTGTGCTGGTCCCCCCACACCCACCCAGGGGTGTAAGCATCCCCCACCCCGGCTCATTTTACATTTGGCCACGTCAAACTTTGAATCCAAACTCCTGAATGATGTTCCTTCCAAAGGGGGCATCTCCCCAATTGGCTCTTCTCCAGTGGGGTAGAGACACAGATTAGCCTGGTGTTACCAGTTTCCATTCACGATGTCTGCCTGCCAGTGTTCTTTGAAAGAAGTGGAAACAGTATGAAGAACTGGGTTAGTAGCTGCCCCCTGAGTAATCTGCAGAAGAAGAGGGGAGTGTTTGGGGGTCCAAGTGGGCAAAGAAATAGCTTTCTGTTACCCATTGGAGGGGGAAACGCACTGGGCGCCAATGAGGGTACCAAATTTGGACCAGTGACTGGTACTCAAATGGTCTCTGAACGTGGAGAAAGTGGGGTGATGATCGTCCCACTCGGAAGCGAGGAATCCAGAATATACCCTTCGGGTTTATGATGTCCTAGCATCCCACCACCACAGAGAAGCGAGTAAGGAAATAGAAAATAGAAGTTCTACCCCTGGTTGGAAAACAACAACAAAAGATTTTGGTGAAAGGTGGGCCTGAGGGAGTGTCCAGCTAGTTCTTGCCCATTTCATCTCCCGCCAGCAACCCTGGCTACCCGCCTAGGTGCGGGGGTGGGGGTGGGGGTGTCGGAATGTGTTTCTCTCAGAACCCTGGCTTTCACCAGAATACCCTTTTTAATTCTGGGGTGAAAGGTGAGTGAGCAACCTCAGCTTTGACACCCCGGTCCCTCGATTCTGAACTCCCTTAACAGACTCAGACCCAGAAATAAACCAGTGTCACGTGCAATACCCTCCCTCACCTCCGCAGCCCGCGTCAATCCCAAAGTTCTCCAGGACCCCAAGTCCAGCACGCACCCTCGACCCTCCCGATAGGCGCGCCCCGCCGTGCTGTCCCGACGAGTCTTCTGAACCCTAAGGCAAATCTGAGCTTGAATTCCAACAATAATAAACACCGCCCACTTTAGGCGTGGGCTGGCCGCCGGAGGAGGAGACACGCCCGGCAGGTGGGCGGGGCACGGCTAGGAAAAGGGGAACAGTTTAGAAACCTCCAGCAGAACGGAACCAGCAGTTTGGGAGCTCAGGGCCAGCGGTTGGCAGTGTCTGCAGGAGGCTGGAGCCGGTGCACCCAGTCCGGCACGGGCGCAGTCTGCAGCCTGGGCTCCCAGGTGACACTCGCAGCCTTAGCACGTGTGTGGGGGGGGGGGGGGGGCGGCAGGGAGGCTGCTGTGGGAGGATCCTCGCTCAGGGGCGCATTCCCGCCTTTCCGGGGCTGCCGCGCAAAGGCCAGGAGTCTGCGAGTCTAGGAGCGGATGCGCCCTCGTGCGGAAGCTCAGTCCTCTGAAGACGAACCTGGCCCGGTGGGGGAGCCTGAGAGGAGTGGGTGTTACAGAGAAGAGGGGTTCCAACCGGGTTCCTTAAGTGTTCAAATCCCGAAAAACAAAAACGACCACCTCATTATGTCCTGGGCAGTCAGTTGGAGACAGCCATCTCCCTCCCAGGAGAGCCCCATGCTCCTCCAGATGCCTGGAAGAACGGGCAGTGGTTTCTGCGTGGGATGAGAACTGACAGCCACATTCCCAGTGCTGGGACAAAGCGGATGTGCGCTCCTCCGGGAGGTTATGGGGAGGAGACAGGCCTCCCAAAAAGCCAGCACCGGGAAGAATGAGTTAGGATTCTCTCCCACCACTCCCAAGCACAACCAGAACAAAGTAGGCCTCCAAATGAAGGGCTGTCTGTGGTGTTCTCCCACAGCGTCCGTCCGCAGTTCTTTTCCTATTCAGATGACAATATTAAGTATCACTGGGCCTCTGACCTCACCTAGTATAGTATGTTTGGGTGGGGACTCAGACTGGTCACCTTAATGACAATTTAAAAACGCTGTGGACACAGAGTGGTGGTAGGGCCCACCTTTAATCCCAGCACTCTAGAGGCAGAGGCAGGCAGATCTCTGTGAGTTTGAGGGCAGCCTGGGCTACAGAGCAAGTTCCAGGACAGCCAGGGCTGCACAGAGAAACCCTGTCTCAAAAAACCGTTGTGGACAAAGCATCGTTCCTAAAGTGAATTGAGCACCACTGTGTGCTGTGTGAAGTGTTTGCATTAAATCATCTCACCCGCACAGCAACTCTAAGCAGCCTCAGGCATCTTATCACAGCTGCTCAGGAAGCTGAGAGAGGAGGATTTCAAGTTCATGGTCTGTCTGGGCTGTGCAGTGGGTTCAAAGCAAGTGGGGTAACTGAGTGAGACCCCCGTCTCAAAATATAAAAATATGAAATACAAAAAAATGTAAATTAGGGATGAGGGATCACTCAGTTGGTAGAACACTTGCCCTAGCCTTCAGGAAACCCACATAAATTAGGCATGGTGGCCTAGGCCAGTAATCCCAGCACCTAAGGGGTAGAAGCAGAAGGATCACAAGTTCAGAGTCATCCTCAGCTACATCATGAGTTTGAGGTCAGTCTGGGCTACATGAGATCCTGTCTGAAAAAGGAGAGCCTGGAGAAATGGGTTAGTAGTTCTTCTGGAGGACCCATGTTTGGTTCTCAGCATCTACATAGGGAAGCTGACAACCACCTTGTAACTCCAGCTCCAGGGGCAGAATAATTAAATCATAAAATATTTTAAGTAAAGGGGTTTGTGGGACAGTGATGTGACATTTGCCCAGCATGTGTGAAATCCAGGATTCAATTCCGAGTAATACACACACACACACACACACACACACACACACACACACTAAAAGAAGTAACATTTGTTATTTCCATTTTCACACCAAGAAGCTGGGGCCCAGTAAGTTAACGTGTCTCAGTTCTCCCATGGAGAGCTGTCCAAAGACGGGGACACAATCATATGACAACGGCCACCCTGTATGTAGCACTCAGGACCCCTGTGGAAAGAACTTCCCTCTCAAGCCCTTGCATCAGCAGTGAAAGACAAACCTGAAGGAGCCACCCATTCTGCAGAGCATGAAACTGAGGCTAAGTCACAGGGCACTCCCCAGCTACTGTCACTTGGGTAACAGCCACAGGTTGTCCTCAAAGGTGGGTACAGTGGGGCCTGAATGCTCAGGTGTACTCAGGAGAGAGAAGTGTGCAGCCCCAGTGTTGGGAGCCTCAGGGTTCCCGTGAATCCTCACTTACAAACCCAGAAGGCTTCATTTCTTCTGCCCTCCCCCTTGAAAAGAGCAGAGTCTGCCCCTGCTTCCCCTAGCGGGGGTAGATGGGGGCTGGGCCTGGTCAGCTGATGCTAAGTGGGGCCCAGAGAGCAGAGCAGGGTTTTCCAAATGACATACTTATTTATAGAGCACCTTGTTCCCAGAAAGGATGGGAAGGCTCCCAAAGAGGCCCTGAGGGCACGTCCACTACCCCACTCAAAGCCATCCAGATAGGCCAGACAGACCGCAGAATCCCTTCTGTGAGAACTCTCCCTATCACAGTGATGTTATGGAGCTGGAACTGCACCCCACTCGTTAAAACTCTATTTCACAATCCTAAGAAATATCACCTAAGAAACCAGCCTCAAAGCTTAAGGGAATGGGGTGAAGTTCGACTGTTTATGGGGCCTGGAATGGTGCTGGGGCTTCAACTGTAGACAGACTCCCTGGGAGGCAGGGTGCCTGGGGAATAGCAGAGTCCCGGCTGGAAGGCCACCGCTGTCTAATGGCCAGCCGGGCTTCTCACCCCAGTGGCCAGAGACTGAGATCCAAAAACACAAGGCCATACTCCATGGCAGAACAGGGCAGGCTGAAGCCTCCTGCTACCCAGCTCTCTCTTTTAGTCACCTAGGATGCCTGCACCTTTGTCACTGTCCCCCTCCACCCCAGCTCTGCATGTACTGGGGCCCCGGGACCAATTCCCACTTTCGAACACTTACAAAGCCAACAGCACCCAAAGGGACAGGCTCCATCACCCAGCAATACCCACGGCACATCTGCTGCTGAAAAGTAAGAAGGCTGACGCAAGTTAAAGGTGCATGGCACCTTCCCAGGCACTGTCCCCAATGTCGCTGGTGGCTGCCAGCCTCCTAAATACCCTGGAAGCATCCTACCCCCTTTCTTGTATGCCTGTGTCAAAAAAGCAAACATTTCAAACGCCCGTGGAGGGCAAGCAAGAAAGGGGGCAAGGAATGCTTCTCAAAGTTTGGGAAAGCATTCCAAATATTCTGAACTGGATGGCTCTGGGAGGTGGGAGGGAGATGGCACTCTGCGGCTCTGACCCAGCCCGTGCCTCCATCTGAATCGAAAATCGGACTTTAGAGGTCTCCATCCCTGGCTGAGCTGCCCACTGACCCATCTTCAAGCCACAGCTGTCAGACAGGAATGTACAGCGGCAGTCTGCGGGTTGCGCAGTTTTGGAGGAGCCCTGAGGGCTAGGTGAGCCGTGAGGCAACTTTCCCACGTCTTTATTCATCACACTTACCTGTTTGGGGTTACAACAAAGTCGGGCATACCTGCCCCTACCTTTGGATTTGGGAGCGGGGACAAGGGAAGAAGAAGCTTGCTCGCTCAACAGACCTCTTTGGGCAGAATGCTGAAAACTTTTCCTACAATGTGAAGTTCACCAGCCATTCACAGAGCTGAGACAGTGGCACTATAAAGGAGAGGACCCTGAAGGGTACGAGGCAAGCCACCAGTATCCCCTGGATCCTTCGTTTTCTTCTCCTTCTAACATTTCATCTCCATTTAGTTCAGTAAGAAAGAAGAGTGATAAACTGGTCTGTCTCCCTGGTGATGCCCAGGCGGCAGTGGTTCGTGCCTTGAGATGTAGGAGTCAAAGTTCCAATTGGGCACATTCTGGACCAGAGTCATTGTCAATTTTTCATCTGCTGTGGCAGGCCACGGGGGGGGGGGGGGGGAGGCAGTGAGGACTATAGCTGCAGATCCAAGCTGGTGTGGGGAGAGGTGTGAGCAGGGGCGAGGCTGGCAGGCACTTCCTGAAAATGGCGGGTGTGGTGGCCTAACTTCAGCCTAAGAAGGCAATGGTAGTACAACCTCCCTCCAGCCGGCCGGCCGGTGTCTGAGTTGGGAGTGTGAGGCAGGGAGGGCTCTCGGGTAGACCTGAATCTGTCAAAACCCAGCAGCTGGTTCATCGGTGCACCTGGTTAAGGGCAGCTGGTACTCGGGGTAAACCCACAGGAACACCTCTGCCAGTATTACAGGGCTTGCTTTGCTCTTTATCTGCGCTATCTCGGAGATCTGCTCAGCCACTTGTCTTCTTGAGGCATTATCTTCTTGAGCCGTGGTTATCAGACAAGGCTGTGTTTGGGTGGAGAGCAGAATCATCCCCACCCCGGCAGAGAGTTGAACTACCTGGGATAGGCATGCTGGGCCTTCCTCCTCGGAACTCTTTGCCCCCTTTCCTGGAATGTCCTGGACTTGCCAGGGACAGAGCGGCCTAAGGAAGACCAGTGTAGGGGGGTGGTGAATCGAAGACAATCTGTGTCCTCGTAGACGTTTTAGTGCAAGGAGTATCCAGCTCTCAGTGTGGCTGTCAAGACCCCAATATTGTGGCTCGCCCTTGCCTCCTTGCTGCTGGCTACATTGGCGGGGTGGTGCTTCCTGGTTTATCTGAAGAGTGGTGATAAACCCCTAGAGTTCTAAGGAGCCCGGCAAGCAAGCCTAAGAATTAGAAACCCAAATGTCTTAGGCCTGTCCTTCTCCTCTGTCGCCCTGAGGAAGCGACACCCCAGACCAACATTTCCCAGGGCCCTGTTTTCCACACTGCTGTTCTAGGAGGCCTAGAAAAAGCCCGCAACACAAGCTGGCTGTCTATGTTCCAAGAAAAGGAAAGACCTTGCATAGTGCCAGTCTGGGAGCTTTTCTCTAGCTACCTACTCCAGAAGAGTTCTCTTTAAGAACTCCACCCCCCCACCCCCAACCACCTCCTTTTTCTTCCTGGGTCAGTCACAAGGCACCAGGAGTTCCAAATCTTAAGTTGAGGGCAAGCTTTCAGGGAGGCCCCTAAGACATCTGGGAAAGGAGAGAGCCAGCTGGCTAGGAAGCAGTTCGCTTCTCCTGGGGCAAGTGGTTTGAAGAGAGCAGTGCAAAATGAAACCAGTGTTGGGAGGGACCAGAGATCTTCAGAGCTCCTCCTGAGCTATCTGCTCTGGCTTAGGATCCAAGGCATGCATACCTGCTCTCCCTCCCCTCCTCCCTCCCCCATCAAGTCCTCAGTGTCCCCACTTTATGAAAGGTAAGGAAGCATGGGCCACCTCCTGGTGTTGCAGGTTGAAAGATTGTCTCACACATATGGGGAGAATGATTAGGATTCAAACTTCCCCTAAATCTATTTCAAAATAGCAAATATAAAACTTGCAGTTTTAACAATAACATGATACACGACCTGTTACAGTGGCCACCACTGAGCGGAAACAGATGACCTTCTGCTCAAAGTCCCCCTTGGCCAACATGTTCTGTGCAGGAAGAACTTCCATGGGCACAGTACAGGTTACCAGCTGGGGCGGGAATCCATGATGCTGCGCGCCTAAAGTCCAACACACAGGCCTGCAATGAAGTCGTGCTTTTCAGCCAGCAGAACGGTAAGAAAGACACCGACCCCTCCACCAGGTATATCCAAGGTTTGTCCCTATCAAATTTTTTTTTTTAGAAATGAAAATCAGAAAAATAATCTGTTCTTTAGCGTGCTGAAAATCAGATCCATTTCAGTGCTGAAACATCGTGTTTATAAGGAGCGTCATGGCTCCCCCTTTCACCACAGGGGGGTAGATATTTGAAGCCCAAATTGAGAACTTAAATCAGACCGAAAGCCACCTCTAATCTGAACCCCAAAGCCAGCTGTTAAATGCGAGACATCAATCCTCTTTCGCTCTTACCGGTGCGGCTCAAACACTAACGGGGCAGCAAGTCCGCATTTAAGGAAACGAGCGAGCGAGTGAACACGGGACTCACCCAGGCCCTGGCTCTGTTGAGGTAGGCGAGCTGTGACCGTTTGTCCGTTTTCTGTTTCTCCCTTAAACAGGGGACAGCTGGACACTGAGATGGAGCGACACCATTTTGTTTTGACAATTGGCAAGAATTTTCTGCGCCCGAAAAGCATTTTGTTCAGAGGCCGGCTAGCTGCCCTCAGGCAACCCTGTCCATGTGTGTATGTGGGGAGAACAGTTCCTCAGCCTGCCTTGAGAGAAAAATCCCAGGATGGGATACTTCAATAAATCAAGAGCCCTCTCTATTACTAAAGGAGAGCTCCATTGTCCCATGACACGTACATGCATCCAC
>CABHPP010139081.1:0-46500 GCA_902168425.1 Peromyscus attwateri | reverse complement strand
GAGGTGGTGGTGGTGTGTAAGCATATGCATGCCATGTCACATTTGGTAAGACCAGAGGATAACTTTATGTGGTGATTCTCTCCTTCTATCTTTATGTAGTTTCCAGGATTCAAACTCCAATTATCAGGCTTATGTGGCAAGTGCTTTTACTAGCTGAACTTTTTTGTCTCTCTTGAATTCCAGTTTTAACCAGTACTTATGATGTCAATTAAAAGAAAATGTTTTCCTCTATAAATATCCCCCTGAACTCATATTCATATACATTAGGTAGTTGAATAAAAGAAATAATTTCAGGAAATATTTGCAATATAAAATGCTAATAAAAAGTTAAAACATTATGAATAATAAATCTATTAACCTTTATACCTATCACTCAATCACATACACAAAATAAAATGAAAGTGTTGATTGAGAAAAAATATTTGATTAACACTAAAGCAACTGTGTCTTCTACAAATATGGAAATTTGAAATGAGATCTTCTAGTAATCACAAAATACCACTGTCTAGGCAGACGGCTGAGGCGTTCTGCTTCATTTTTAAGAATTCATCATCAAATTTTGAAAGAAGATCTGCTTTAGGCTGAGTTATCATCTACAGTAAATAGTCTTTAAAATCATTGCCTATCAATTACACACTTGGGACTTGATCTTTGAGGAATCTGGGTGAGCCAAAGCTCCCTGTTACATTCTTGGAGTGGTTTCTGAGGAAAATAAAAAAACAGCTTAAATGCCAGCTGGTCAAAACAAGCAGGTGGTCTTTTTCATTTATCATTGTCATTCTTCAGATTTTTCAGGTGAGAGTGTCTGATCAGAAAGCCTGCCTTACATTCCAGAAGTTGAGCTAAAAAGGTGAACACGGCTTTAATATTAATTTATATCCAAATGTGATTCACTTAAATATATTTAACATTTGAAATCAGACTGATATCATCATTTAATTAACTGATCCAACATTAAAAGGTATTTACTGTTAGATTACTTTCCTAACAATCGAAGCTGTTGGGACAGTCTTTGGTTTCACTGTTGTTATCTTTTCTACGATATGAAGCTATTAGTCATACTCTGTGTTATCCTGTAAATGCTTGCTACAGAATGACTTATGGGATCCCTGAGGTGGAGAATCAGAATGAGTGGAGAATGTACTTACTCTTATAATGTATGCTAATTTAACAATCCAGAAGTCTCTGATTACCACAGCAGGGGCATGCTGATTTTAATATTTATTATTGCAAAAACTAGACATTGTGTGACTCCTCCTCAGCTATAGCGAAGTTTTCCAAGGGACTTCCTGAAGCTTTACAAGACAGAAATTGACTATAAAAATCTCCAAAGTAGAAATTCCTGGTCTTGGAGAAATGTTGTATAAACAATACCAGAGATTGTTTTTATTTTGTCCTTTCCCTTCAGCAGCTGTCTAGACCTTGTATGATGGACACACAGTCATCTTTCCTTGAGTACAGGCAGGACTTGTGATTTATTTTTCATCAACAGAATGGGCAAAGTGGTGAGATGATGGTGCTGTCTTGTGTTTTGTGACATGAGCTGTTGTGATGTGCTTCACTGCATTGTGTTGTGATATGCTGTATTGTGTTATATGTCATGGCGTGTTTTGATTGGGTGGTGTTATTACATTGTGTCAAATGTGACCTTAGAAGGCTAGAGAGAGATTCTTTCTGTTGGTGGTCTTGAAGAAAGCTGCTGTGACTTAAACTGCCTGAGGAAAAGGCCATTGTCTTAGTCAATATTCTGTGACAAAGACACTGTGACCACAGATACTCATAAAAAAAGCATTTAATTGGGGCTGGTTTACAGCTTCAGAGGTTTAATCCGTTACCCCCATGGTGGGAAGCATGGTGGCATGCAGGCAGACATGGTGCTGAAAAAGTAGGTGAAAGTTCTACATTGGATCCATTCACAGGCAGCAGTAAGAGATAGTGGGCCTGGCTTGGGCTTCTGAAACCTCAAAAGCAAACCCCTAGTGACATGCTTCTTCCAACAAGGCCACACCTACTCCAAGAAGGCCACATCTCCTTATCCTTCTAAGTAGTGCCACTCCCTGATGACTAAGCCTTCAGATATATGAGCCTATGGGGACCATTCTTATTCAAACCACCACAGCCATGTGCAGGGAGTTGAGGGTGGCTTTGGAAGCTATGATAACTATCAGCCACAAAGAAAAAAGAACATACTAATAAGTCCATGAGTTTTGAAGTCTGACCCCCAAAGAAGAATATATCTGTAGATGTAACCATCTTGTTAAATAAGAAACACAGAGCCAATGCAGAGATGAAAGCCCAAGAGGTCAGAGCTAAGAACTAAAAACCCTACCCTTCACTGCTGCTGCTGTCCTCTTCAGCCAAGAGAGCTACTTCCTGTGTGTTTGTCCTTTTTATTGACTTTCTATTCTTCCTTCTCATTGGTTGTAAACCCAACCACATGACCTCCTCGTCACTGCCCATCTATACCTCCAGGTCTTCTATGCCACTGTGAGACAGAAAATGAAATGTATGTTACCAAATCAATTACTCAGTCCTTTCAATCTGTTATTCTGTCATTGTTACTTATATTATAGTGTAGCATTCTCAAGGTTTTAAATTCATTCAAATTTTTAAATTCAAGAATTCTAAAACTTTGCTTTTTCTATTTTTAATTGACAGAATATATACAGTTCTTAAAAAGAGAGAAAAAAAGATGTGTGTTATTTTAAGTTCCCAAAGTCACAGAATTTTTTTTCTTTTGCACAGCAGTGGAGAGCTAATACACAGGGTGTCATGTAACATTTGGAGCTTAAAGAAATGAATAAATTAGATGTGTATACACCAGAGGACACACTTGAAGCTTTATAAGTTAGAAAAAGTTTATATAATGAGTACCCAATGATGGACTGTACCTCTCCAGGTGCTTCCCTGTGGCCCCTCTAGTCACCACTTCATGAGCATGTGAAGGTATTACCGTGATTTCTAACACCATAGGTTATCTTAACTATTCTGTAGTTTATGTCATGGAGTCATATGGTCTGAGCATCCTCCCATAACAAACACAGAATCTTACATCTAAAGCAGACAGAGATGCACTTGACTTTGCTATGAGTGAACCACAGAGGTAAGCAGTCCAGAGGCATGACGATCCCACCGGCTTTGTCAGATTAAGGAACCTAATGAGCAGTGTGATTTTGGCATCATAGTTCTGACCTGCACTCTAGGGAAGGAGAACAAGCTATGTGTGCTGAAGCTCTTAGGAGCCATGCGAGGAACTGACCTACCACAAAAGACTGTGGTCAGTTTATAGTTTAGCAAATTACTTTATTGGCTGAAGAGCTAAAGGACACCAGGAGACTTACATGAGCTATGCTATCCTTACATAAGCCTGTCTTGAAGGCTTATTTTAGTTAAAGTATATAAAACATTGAATATTTGAAGATGGCAGAATCATTTTTAATATCTTCTTAATGATACAATAATCACTTCAGTCTAATGATTTCTTGAAAGGTAATAGCAATATGCAACCAAAATACATACAAATAAATGAGTGTGTGAAGGAATACATTTTACACTGAAGTTAAAATATTCTTGTTCTTGGAATAGACATTTTATCCATGAGTTTCTAACACTGTAAATTGGCCAAACAGAAAGTGTTGGTTCACTGAGTGATGTAAATATTCCAGACATTCAAGTATTTCCTCATACAGAAAAAAAAATCACATTTGTTCATTTTACCAAGGGTCTCATTAGAAGAAAGTTTAAGGAACAGGCCTCCAATGGTCGTGTTCACAGAGGTAGATGAAATAAAATTTTCCAATTTTTTTGAGAATATATTTTTGGTAAAATTGTCAAGTAATTGATTTTCAATTAAGAGACTTTCAAGCAAATGTCTACCAAGAGGCTAAGTTCTACAAAAATTGATGAGGTCATGTCAGGCAGTGGTGGCACACACCTTTGATCCCAGTACTCGGGAGGTAGAGCCAGGTGTATCTCTGTGAGTTCAAGGTCAGCCTGGTCTACAGAGCAAGATCCAGGACAGCACTAAAGCTACACAGAAAAACCCTGTCTAGAAACCTGCCCCCCTCCAAAAAAAGTGATGAGGTCATGTGTTTTTCTTATTTTTATTTCTGTAGATTATCTCTGATTAAAATCAGCACAAGAGAAAATTAATGGGTAAATTGTCATTTTAATTAACATTATATATATCAGCATATTCTTTCTTTTGCTGCAGATACAGCCAACAAAATAGCACATGAGATATTGATTTATTGATAGGATTTTTCTTATATGTGATACAATCTTTCTTGTACTTCTTCAGCTGTAAAAATATTTTGGCTTTTAGAAAAATATTCAAGGTTACAGGCACAGTTAATATTTCATTTATTTTAAGAGGATTTACTTCAAGACTTTTAAATTTTTTTCTTCAGATTGTATCAGAAAGATTTTTAAATGAGGAACATTTTTTCTAAAATTCTCAAAATTGTGAATCTAAATGTCCAGTTCCTGTCTACAGCTATAGCAGTCTAATGAGCCATGTGTTCTCCACCATTCTCTCTGTGCTTATGTGGTAATTTCCTGATTAATGTTAATTAATGATGTGTCACTGTTCATTTAAGGTGAATGATGAAGATGATTATTCAGCCTGGATACTGAAGCTACTCAGTAACGTGGCTGCACATGTGGATGTTGGGTGACAGTGCCAAGCTCAAGAGGACTCAGCGTTGTTTCCACCCTCTGCTGCAGTTATCTGAAATTAAATGTTTGTTTTCAGGTAGCCTAGACCTCTAAACCCATGATGCTCTTTGATTTATTTATGAGGGGCTTTGGTTGGGAAATTAAGTAAATTGCATTTTCTCAGAAAAGGAAGAAGGATTTGCTTGATAAATGCTTAAGAGATGAGACCCTTTTTGAACATGACTTTTTTCCATCTTTATCACATGCTGCATTTTGTGCATGCGTGCGTGTGTGTGTGTGTGTGTGTGTGTATGCTTTCAAGGGTTCTGTTACTCAAGATGAGGATTCTTCTTGGAGTATTCAGTTCTTAGAAGTCCTGATATCTCTTCTTCTTACAGTTATTATTTTGGTACCAATTAAAAGGTATCATCTACCACATTCCTAGTAAAGATTGTTGGCAAACCAGATTCAGTACCCATCTAGACTGAACCACAACAATAAAATATTCTCTGCTTAAAATTCTCACTCTTACAAGGGAAAGTGTTGCTCAAAACAAAGTAAATGATCCAGGGAGGAGCAGGTATGCCAGAAAGTTTAAATGAGCAAGTAGAGATACTTGTACTTGACCAAAAAACTTAGAGTAGTTTATGGCTTTTTTTTTTCCTCTGAGCACTGGAAATGAGGATGGTTATTTGACTTTTGAAGCCATGGTACTCTTTGGTTTGTTAGAGTCTTAGCCTAACATTGTTTCCCATCTCTTCTTCAGTCTTCTTTTAGTCAGGGTTGCAAAACAGACCCATCTTTTGAGGTGTTCAACCCAGGTCAATACTGTAGTTGATTTTTGTCACACTGATAGACATTTAGATTTCAACATGAGCATTTTTTCTGGTTTCTGCTGAGAAACTGTTGTATTATCTGGAATTGGGGTGTGATTTTGGATCCTGGAGAACACCATTTCAAAATTGAAGAAGGATAATGGGGAGATTTAGGAGACAGAAGGTTGACTTTAAGCCATAAGCCACCATTAAGATCCCAGAAAGAGATATAGTGACAATCTTTTCTTGGTCATGTCATAGCCTTCTACATGAGAGGACATTGCCATGTTTTGAGCAACAAACTCAATAATTCATTGCCTAAGGAAAAGATGCTTAAACGATATAACTATGCTTTTCATTCCGCTGTGGATTATGCTCATTGTTAATAAAAAACTGATTGGCCAATAGCAGGGCAAGAAGAGATTGGGTGAGAGAGCCTGAGACAGATAGAATTATGGGAGGAGGAAGGAAGGAGTCAAGGGAGTTGAAAGAGATGCCAGCATGCTGCCAGGAAGCAAGATGTCCTAGAGGACAAGTAAAGCCATGAATGTGTGTCATAACATTGATTAATAAAAATGCATTAATATAAATGTAAAATCTAGTTAGTAATAATCCTGAGCTATTGGCTGAGCATTTACAAATATTATTAAGTCTCTGTGTGGTAATTTAAAAGCAGCTACTGTGATGAGGAGCTGGCAGTCAGGACAGAAAACACCCATCTACACCATTCTGTCTCTCCGTTATGGAATATGGTTTGAGGGAGTGGGCTCTTAGAAAGCAGGAAAAGAAAAATGAATTCATAAAATAGATGTTAAGAGTTCCACATTTATAGATAAGAGCTGAATCTGAATCAAATATCAGCCATTTAAAATTTTTTTTATTATCTTAATATCTGTTTTTCTGCAAGCAAGAGAAATGACAGACCTACAAGAACATTACTAAAGCATCGGAGATTATCTGGAGAGAAATTATCTGTCAAGTAAGATAACATATCTCTCATCAAGTTAGTTACACTGTGGAGGTTTTGAGATGAAAATGCATGTCTAGACATTGGCAGCATCCAAGACTCAATTTGCCTTGATACGGGATTGCTTCTACAAGAGTTGTCAGGCATAAGACAGGAGGAATGATTTAAGGAGCATGAGGTGGATCCGGACTAGAAGAACATGGAGCAGGAAGACTCTTACACAACGTTCTTTTAGTGAATTCCCTATTACAAAGTCAAGCTCGGGCAAATACCACAGGTTTGTTTGTTTGTTTGTTTTTGTTTTTTGATGGAGAAAAAGTGTGCCAATGTTAGATATCATGTGATAGGGAGTTTAGTTAGGTCTTCGGTTTACTGTTACTTAGTGTCTAAATACACATACATAAGAGGAGAGAGAGAGAGAGTACCCATGGAAAATTAGGAGCAGTTCATATTTAATTTCTTTTTATTTTTTTGACCAAATGATGGCTAATATAAACATGAAAGGCCATGGTGATATCTTATCTGTGTCCCCCAATGAAGTTTATCTGAGGATCTGAGGAAAAAGCCAGCCACCATAGTAAACATAGAGGTCAGGCAGTGGTAGCACATGCCTTTAATCCTATCACTCAGGAGACACAGATGTGTCTGGATCTCTGTGAGTTCAAGGCCACTCTGGAACAGAGCCAGATGTGGTGGCACACGCCTTAAATCCCAGCACTAACCATAAAGATCTAGAGGTCTGTACAGACAGACAGGAAGTGACAGAGCTAGGCAGGAAGAGGAAGTGATGTAGCTGGGCGGAGAGGAAATGTGATGGCAGAACAGAAAGGCATATAGCCGTAGGTGTACAGGAAGCAGCTCTCTTTGGAAGCTGCCGAGTTGGTGAGGTGTGGTTAGCTCTGACTTTTCCATTTTCCTCTGATCTCTCAGGTTTTAACCCCAATATCTGGCTCTGGTGTTTTTTTTTTTTTTTTTAATTAATAAGACCATTTAACACTTTGTCCTACAAAAACCAGCTGTTGGCTGAGTTTAGATGAGTGGGAGGTGTAGTACTGGAGCAATAATGAAGGCAATGTCAGCATTTCAGCAAACAAAAAGGAAATAAATGTCTAGGACTTTGAGCTATAAAGCAGATCAAATTATCTATCATCTATATTATTTTATAAGTTTTCAGTAGAGATTCTTGAAGTCTTGAGATTTTCATCAAAATTCATAATCAAGTAGCTAGCTGTATTTAAAAAGAAGTCTGTAAGTTCTCTGAATTACAGTATAATTTCCTTCCGGGTAATGCCTGGTAGACCCTTCTCTTGAAGTCACCTATGGATTGCTAGAAGGAATTGGACTCTAGAAATTGCAGAGAGTGGACCAGTAAGGTCCCAGGAAGTCTGTCTATGTTAATGTTCTAAATCCACCAAGCATTCAGGTTGAAGATTATCTAGTAGGCTATAGTGAAGCTTGTGAGGTGATAGCTTTAATTTGTGGAAGACATTATATGCTGAATTAGCATTTTATATTATATTAGCCAAGTCAGTATAAAGAGGTGTCAAGGCCATGTTATATGGGGTTATTCCCATTTGATTAACAGATTTTGTAGAATGTTATGTTGATTATTAGTTGTGAACAAGCCCCCATCTTTGCTCTCTCTTGGTTTTTCAGATAATAACAATTACCTTTCTTGATTGGAATTTCCATGAATAACCTTGATTGTTTACTTTATACTGTGGATGTTAATAGTCAACTACTTGAGCATCACTTACCATAGGGATTATTGAATAAGATAATTCACAATGAATTGCTTAGAATTTGAGACTGAATTGTCAGCCTTTATAATACATTCTGGAAGATTACAAAGATGTATGAATTAATTGTGAGTGACTGTTTTATGGCTACCTATGTGAAGGAACTAGCTTGTAGTAGTGATTAGCCGGGCTATCTTTAGCAGACTATAAAGACCTGGTGTCTCATTCATTAGTCATTAACCATATGTATCCACTGAACATTGGCATTTTGGCTACTTTGAAAGGCATTGTGCTGTAAGGGTAAAATATGCATTTGTTTTTGAGATTTTAAAACAAAAAATATATAATACTTCACCAATATTGTTATATTTTTATTTCAGTGTTAGGTTAAGAAATTTTGTTATTGTGCCTATGAAGATTGGTGTAAAGTGTTGTAGACATGCTTTTATGTTTCCTGGGAAAATAGACTAAAATGAGATTGTGGGTTCAGAATATAAATGCATGTTTATTTTAATAAGAAATGCTAAACTGTTTTATCAAATGTTTATTATAATATGTTTATTATCAGTGATATAGTAGCAGTTTCTTCAATTTCATGCAGAAATTAAAATTTTCTGTCTTTATATTTTTATTATTATAGCGGGAACAACAATGCCATGGAGTTGTGGCTTGAACTAGCACTTCCTTAAAAACTTGTGACACTTGATATATTTCTGGTTACTTCTCATTTATTATGACTATTGTTATTTAATTCTGTTTGTCTTTTTTACTGGAATGATTATTATCTTATTGCTTTTTTGTTGTTTTATATTTTTGAGACAGGTTCTTGTGCACCACAGATGTGACTCAAACTTCCTATGTGGCAGAGATGCCCTTGAACTCTTACTCCCCCTGTTAGCATCTCTCCAAGGTTGGGATTACAGCTCTGTGCCATCGTGACCAGGTACTGAGTAATTGTGGATTGTGTGGAGATGGATTTACATCTTTAAAAAATATTTTCTGGACCAAATGCTTTATCTGAGATATCTTTAAGAAAATTGTACCTTCTCTAAAACTTATGTTTTCCTTACTTTATTAGTATTTTATACTGACATTTTGATTCTGATGAAGCATAGACTGTCAATATATTTTGCTATTTGTTCTACTTGTTTCAGATTGAAGAGAAATTATTTTATGTACTTATGATTGCAGTAGGATTTCAGTTACTTATTTTTATTATCTATTGCTGTAGGATGTTCTGTATGTTAAATGTGTTGCTCTGATTGGTTAATAAATAAAACCCTAATTGTCCAGTAGCCAGACAGGAAGTATAGACGGGACAAGGAGAGAAGAGAATTCTGGGAAGTGGAAGGCTGAGTGAGAGAGCCGCCAGGCGCCACCATGGAAAGCGAGATGTAAGGTACTGGTAAGCCACGAGCCACGTGGCAACTTATAGACTAATAGATATGGGTTAATTTAAGATAGAAGAACTAGATAACAAGAAGCCTGCTGCGGCCATACAGTTTGTAAGCAATATGAGTCTCTGTGTGTTTACTTGGTTGGGTCTGAGCAGCTGCAGGACTGGCGGGTGAGAGAGATTTGTCCTGACCGTGGGCCAGGCAGGACTGGGGAAAACTCTAGCTACAATTTATCCTCTCATACATTACATCCCAACTACAGTTTTCCCTCTCTCCACTCCTCCCAGCACTCCCCTTCACCCCCAAATCTGCTCCTCCATTTCCCTTCAGGAAAGAGCAGGACTCCCAGGGATATCAACTGAACACAGCATAACCACATACAATTAGACTAGACACATAAACCTTAATATCAAGGCAATCCAGTAGGAGGAAAAGGGTCCCAAGAACAGGCAAAAGAGTCTGAGACAGCTCCCTCCTCTCTCCTCGCCTCCACTGTTAGGAGTACCACAGGAACACCAAGCTATATAACCATAACATATATGCAGATGATCTAGCTCAGACTTATGCAGGCTTGGTGATTGTCACTTCAGTCTCTGTGAGCCTTTGTGAGCCCTGCTCAGTTGATTCTGTGGTGTCCTTGACCCCTCTGGCTCCTATAATCCTTCCTCCCACTCTTCAGTGGGGTTCCCTAAGCTCTGCCTAATATCCAGTTTCAGTTGCTTTAAAAAATTATTTTTCACTTGTAAACAGATTCTTTTCTCACACAATATATCTTGATTACATCTCCCTCTACTCTCTCAGATCCTCTCTACCCCCCTCCCATTCAGATCCACTCCTTTTTGTATCTCTTATTAGAAAAGAACAGACTTCTAGGAGATAACAACCAAACATGATAAATTAAAATATAATAAGATAAAACAAAAACCATCACATTGGGCTGGGCAAGACCACTCAACCGAAGGAAAAGTGCCCTAGAGTAGGCATAAGAATCAGAGACCTACCCAATCACATACTCAGGTGTCCCATAACAATACTAAGTTGAAAGCTGTAATATACACGCAGAGGACCTGGTACAGACCTGTGTAGGCTCTGTTCTTGAAAGCTTGTCTCTGAGGTTTATATGAGTCTCTAAGTTACTTTTAAATGATGTCTTTTATAGTTTTCACTTTACTTGTTGCCTTGTGATTAAATTTTAATTTTGAGTTAAATTTCCTTTTTTAGACAATGTTCATGTTCCATTATCCATCATTATATCCAATTGCAATATTAGTCCTGGGGGGAAAATTCCTTTCTGCATTCATTTGGTAGAGTTGTTGAAAAAAGAAAAAAGAATTAGTTTGATATATAGTTTGATATATAGGCTACAAACTTGGTATCACTGATTTATATGTTTATTTTTGTGCCAACACCAATACCATACTACTTGCTCATTGTCGTTCATAGCTAAGGCCTCAGATTTTATAATATCCTCTTGTTTTAATTTCTTCCTCAACATTATTTTGTTTTTTAAGAACTTTGAATATTGATGTAAAGAAATCAGCCAGTTAGTATCTGCCTCATGTCCCCTGACTTTTCTTTTATAACTATGAAACTGAAAATGGCATTCCTTAGGCATGAATGACTAGGAGGCAGTGACCATAGGAGGTAGCTTTCATCAAGGAAAACAAGTAGCTACTTTCAATTGCAAATCCTAATATATTCTTGATGGATCAATGTGTGGGATGCTAGATGAACTGAGGCACAGACATCACTTTCATTAAAATCGGGGCTCATATCTTTCTTGCTGGGAAATTTTTCAACATCTGGCAGGCTCCTAGGAAAGGCTCCAGTTAATAGTGAGTCAAGAAACTGGTTGTGAATTACTAGAGATAGTCTGAATAGAAAGTGTTGGTTCATGAAAGGAAGGATTATGAACAGGTCACAACGGACTCTTCACAAAGATCACTGGGGAAACTCATCAAAATTAAATAAAATGAAATGAGTTTTATTAATAACCCTTATCTGCCACCTGCAAAAAAAAAAGTACAAGGGTTTGGAGAGGGCAGTTACAAAGGAATTTTTGTGGACTAAAGCTAACACCCATGTGATCTGGGGTGAAGTTTCTAACAGAGGGAATAAGAAGGGACCATAAAGTAGGCAACTTGAAGTAACTTTTAATTTCTCAGTTGGCAGAGCAGGGCATCTAAGGAAACTGGCTAAAGGAACTTATTTGTTCAATCTTCGCAGAATAGCTCCAGCAATGGGATCCAGTCAGGCTTGCTTTGCAATTTTAGTAAATTCCATTCCTTAGGTTCTTTAGTTCAATTTTCATTACTCAAATTGTGTTGTAAGATTGCCTTGTATTTCACAGACATCTATGAAACCATCTCCACACAATTTGCAATCACTCAAATTAACTGAGATATAACATTACAGCTTACTCAAAGTAATTTGGATAAAGATTAAAACCAAACCCTGTTTAGAACCTCTGGAAAGTAAATTTACATTAATTTGTTTAGCATATTAGACTAGCAAAATGTAGATCATTACTAAAATTGATACTCAAGAAGCATAAAATTTTGAACCTATGCTGGATTACATCCTTAGAACTTACCTGAGAACTCAACTTGGGGAGATATTTGAATACCAGAAACAAAACTTCTGACCTGGTTGTTACACTATGACACATTAAGTCAGCCACCTAAGGATGTTCGGATTTCCCTACATTTGTACTGTGCTTCCTGAGGGCCAGACCAGACTTGCAAGCACACGGGAGTCTAGATGCCAAAACTGTTATTCTTAAAATAAGAAAGGAAATGAAAGAAAACTGAATACAAAATACAGTAATTGCTGTTGCTCAATTCACAAAACTGCTATTATGACTCTATTTGGGTAAACATCATCATCTTTATAGTGATATAGCTCCTCACAACTTATCAAACTCATTTTTCTGGGTTATAAAATTATATTGTCGCTTCCTTTACATGTAATTAAATAGAAACTGAGAGAGATAAAGTGAGGTTTCCAAAATCACGTGGTTGGGAGGCATGAGTTTTGGAATCAGAACATCTTCACTGTAAGTTATATTTTCATATTAAATTGTAGCAAATGGCACAGTGAAACTTCTTTCTAGGTTCATTACATAAGATCCATTTTCACTAAACAATGACTTTTATTTGTATCAGCCATTTTCTTCTGGTAATATTCACATACATTTCTCTCAGTTATCTACTACTCTAAGATAGAAAAAATTCAATATAATCTCAAGATTATGCCACTGGTATTAGTCGCATGACTCATCTGTCAGGAAATCATCACATGGTCTGTTGTTCTTATATCTTTGCCCATGCTCATGATATTATCAGGTATTTAAAAGGACATGTAACACTGAATAAGCAACAACATGAATGACCCTAAGATATTGATCGCAGGCTGACCAAGCCAGGCAAAAATACTGTGTACTGTAAGAACCCACTTTTTATGAATTTGGAAAAAAAAAAAAAAAGAAAGAAAAAGAAAAAAATTGTCCTTGTCACGGGGATTAAAGACATCACTGAAATATTTTCTACATCTGATAAAAGCAGGAATTATGGGTGTATTTTTTATGCATCCCAAATAATGAGTTCAGAATACTGTTTTGATATTGTGTATTCGTATAAATTTTACTTTCCAAAGAGACTTTTTTTATAATTTAAATAAAGGTTTGCTTTATCCAGTATCATGTGTTACAGTTACATAAATTTGTAGATGTAACCAACCGTCTTATTAAATAAGAAACACAGAGCCAATGTAAAGATAAAAGCCCAAGAGGTCAGAGCTAAGAGCCTTACCTGCCTGCTGCCGGCTAGCCTCTTCCGCCCAGAGACCTCTCCGAAAAGGGAGCTACTTCCTGTTCTGCCTTCTCATTGGTCGTAAACCCAACTACGTGACTGCCTCGTCACTGCCTGTCTGTACAGACCTCCAGACACACATTGGAGCGTGTGTCTCCAATGCTGGCTGTATCCTTGAACACACAGAGATCTGCCTAGCTCTGCCTCCCAAGTGCTGGGATTAAAGGCGTGTGCCTCCAGCAAATCCTACCGGCAGGCACCACCACAACTGGCTTTCGCTATGGCTTGCTAATAGCTCTGACTCCTAGGCAACTTTATTTATTAACATACAAATAAAATCACATTTCAGCACAAATAAAATACCACTATATAAATTGCTTTGATACTTTTTATGTCCCCATACTTAAATCAATGAATAAGATATCAAGGACAGTAAAAATTGAAAATGAAAGTATTAATTTATGAATATGTATACATGTTACTTACATTAAGTACCTATAGTTGCTCTATATGAACTGAAGTTTCCTATAAAACGTACATCTATACTGATAATTGTATAGACTGACTAGAACTTCCTGACCATGGAGAATAGGAATGTTGTCAGTCAAGGAACAATATTATCTTGGACAATCTTCAATATCCTTAAGTAGCCATTTATCATTTACTTTTGTGTCTGAACTAACATATTCCTATTTGACACGATATTGTCCTGTCAAAAAATATATTACTTACAATAAGACGAGGTGAAAGCCGTCATATCAAGGCTGGACAAGGCAACCCAATAGGATGAAAAGAGTCTAAAGAGCAGGCTAAAGAATCAGAGATGCATGCGTCTTTTGTAAACTGCTCTTTTCTGAAAAGAAAACTAAGGGGGAGTGTATCTTGGTGAGTGAGGAGGTTCTGGGGAGCTAGGAGGAATTCAGGGAGAAGAAAGTGTGATTGGGACATATTGTAGGAGAGAAGAATCTGTTTTCAGTTAAAAAAAATTTCAGTGGCACAGTTTGAACCACCAGTGCAACTGTTGCGTTGGTGAAGAAGCTACTTAGCTTGTTTCTAGTCCTTTTTATACACACTATAGACCTCACTTAGCTACCTCTTTTCTTGTCAGTAATTTTCCTTAAATGCACTTTAACTCTCCATTGCAAGAGAGAGTTCGATTCATGTTTGACAAGTTGTATCAACTTCATGCAGATGATGTGAAGTCTAATTGTGAGCTCTTTCATTGCATGAGGATCTTTTGGAATTTTTAACTGTCTTTTCCCCAATGTTAACTGGTTCCATTTCCAGCTTGATATTACTTTTTTCTTTTGGAGATAGTGTTGCCTTGCATAGCAAACATGTGCAGAACCCCTGCTGGTCTCCTGTGTGCTTGGGTTACAAATGTTTCCAATTTGATATCATAATACTCTGTAGAACTTATGATTATGCTAAATATGGTTTTCTTGCTTAAGAAAAAAAAACGTATTACTTGATTTTTCACTAGGAAGAAGCATTATATAATCAAAACTAACTTCTATCTAATAAATACCACCTCGGGTTCTCAAAAATGTCAAGTTCAAGAAAAGACCAATGAAAAGCTACAAAGGCCATTATTGGATCAGTTAGTAAGATTTTATAGACCAAGAGTTAAATAATGATATTAAGTGAAAGTTGTATTTTGTTTTCATTCTTGATTATTGAGTTATGCTTATGTGAATGTTCTTGTTGTTACAAAATTTTCACTGAAACATTCAGGAGAAAGGAAATATGGTATCTCAAATACAGTCTTAAAAGCTCAGAAGGAACCATGTGTGTGTATGGATGGGTATTTTGGTGCCTACCTGTACAGCCTAGATGAGTGAAAGAGATGAGTGAAGAACAGTAAAGAATGAAGAGTGATAGCAATGTGAACACACTGTAAAAAAAATCAATGCTGAATATTGATACAGGCTATGAAGAACTGTTTGTACTATTCTTGCCTTTTTCTCACATGAAATTGTATCAAGATACAACAAAACAGACTGCACACACAAACTAAAAACTACCCCGAGAAACGTAGTCAGCAGTAAGACATCTCTGTTGGCAAATGTTTACTTTCATCTTTCCTCTCTCTACAGATGTGTTTCCTCTCTTTTAAGTCTTGATTTCATCAGCTTAAGGATAATATCTTTTCACTTGTCAGTCTATCCTAGACGTCTTATCATTCTTTGTCAAATCAGAGTTGTGCAATGTAACTTTCAGTATTCGAATGCTGCTAGATGATGACTCAGTAGGCAGGAGGAAGGGATGAGAGTAAATGCATTTGCATATCAGCCGCTCAGTACAAGCCACTCTGCTTTGTAGGACGCTCTCAAAGCTGGAAGAGTGACTGCAAAGGATAGACATGAAAGCCCTTCTTCCTTTAAAGAAGGGCTGAAGGGATACAGCACTGCTTGTTCCTCAGCACACAGCTGAATAAGAAGCTGGAAATATTCAGCTGGAAGAGAGGTATAAAGGCATCTTATCTTTCTTTTAATGAATAATTTCAGTTGTGCTTTTATAGTAAATTGTGCTCTTGATCTTAAACAGCCATTTTTTTCTTTTACACAAGTGCAAAGAAAGATTTTCAGGCTTCCATTTTCCCTGAAGAATTAATCAAACAGAAAAAAATCTTGTTACTTAAGGCATTTTATATTGAGATGCAGAAAAACACAGTCTAAATGAGAGATTCAAGGCTATTTCTTTTTGTGATCTGATAGCAAATATCCAATTTTCTAGCTTTGGCAATAAAAATAATGAATAACAACTATAGCTAAGGATTCTAACTCTAGTATTTAAAAAGCTTAAGGATTATATAGCAAAATTAAAAATGTAGAAAAAGATATTACTCTAATCTCTGGTCCAAATTTAAGACAGCAATATGTCTGATACCATTATTTTAATTAATGGTGTAACTCATATGTGACAGTGCACCCATCATAGTATAATATAGTGAATAACTTCACTTGCCTGGTGATATCACAACTATCAAAATGTGCCAGTGTACTCCATCACTTATATATCCAACTGTGAACAACCAATTTTACTGTCTATTTTATAAAGCTGTTGTACATACAATTAGGGAAGTACACAAGTTTTTTTTTTTTTTTTATGTAAGGCCTTGTTTTATAATCCAGTCTTGAATTCAATATGTAGCTCAGGATGGTCTGGAACTTTCCATGCAATCCAGACTAGCCCCAATCTTGTGGTCTTCCTGTCTTAGCTTCCTGAACACTGAGATTACAGGTGTGCCCATCTGATGCATCTCATAATACTTTATAATAACAAATAACAAAAGTTATACTTGCCAAGGATATGGTTCATGTTATGTAGTTATTGTACTGTATTTTGTATATTTACCTTAACCTGTTTATTTCTATCTCTGTAAATGAATTGTGTGATGAGGATAGCATTCTTTGTACATCTTGTACATTAACACAAGATATAAATTGTATAAATTGATTCTGTGATGTTTACATAATAATGAAAATCTAATGACCCATTTCTCAGAAAGATTCTCCATCTGTAAGCAATGCATAACTATAATAACAAATTGATGCTGAGAGTATATTCTAATAGAAATGGGATTGTATTTAAATGATGTCTCAAGCTGACTATAATTTCTAGTAACTTAGAAAATAAAAATTGGGAATGACTGGGGGTTATGTCTCTGTAATAAAATATATTCACGTTTTAAATACTGGATAAAAATGTGAAAACACCTTAAATAATAACAATAAAAGATTTTGGTAATGTATGTTGGTATTGATAATAAATAATACTGTTACTAAAAATGAGCTAGTAAAATATTACTTCTGCTATCTTTCAATACAAAAAGTCTGTTCTTTTTTTCTTCCTATTGGAATTTCTTATTGACACATAATATTTGTACATATTTATGAGCTGCAATAGGATGTTTTTATTCATCTATACATATGTATTCCCAGCAATCGTGAAAAGAAGTGTTTCCTTAGAAACAAACATTGAAATATAGTTGTTTGAATCACAAGGTGATTGAGTCTACAAGCTTTCCTTAGACTTTTGCTTGCTCAAGGCCATATAGGAAGTATGTTGCTATCAGGTCTTTCTTAGATCATTTGAATACAGGCTTTGGGCATTTTGAATGTTGGGTGTAGCCACTCAGCTACATGTGTACCAGATTTGAGGAATGTGTCAATAAGAAGATCTTAGAAAAGGATCCTGAGGTTGAACTGAAGTTTTAATGCTTTAATGTGCTACCTTTCTGGGATACCTCACTAGCTCTTTTGAGTCTGATGGATATCTGGGCATGGCTACTTCTGTATCAGCCCCAGTATTGCACACACATTCCAGATTCATACAGTCTACCTATCACCTGCTTCCTCAACATTCTAACCTGGTATCCCACAGATTTCTACCTCAAAAACTTTTTTGAGAACTTTGTTTCATGGGGACATTTCCTTCTTAATTGTTGCTGAAGAGAATACAGCCACTAGTTATCCATAGTACCCGTTTTTAAAGACATTTTTAAGCATGTTTTCAAATATTTAATACTATTGATATGATCAGCAAACCACAAATTAGGATGATTTACTCATATATATTGTTTATAGATTATAAAGTTGAATTTCCTAAACAATTGAAAATAATTACGTTTCATAAATGTTTGGGCAATTGAAAACCTCTCAAAATCATTACAAGCATGATAATATAATATAGCGCATTATTATTTGAATGTATATACACAATGTCTTTAATTTCTTTTCATATCCTCTATAATTTGTCTCTGTGCCTTGCTGTGCTCAAGTGTTTTGAAATGCTTGAGTTTCTTATCACTTCAAAAGTTCAAATGATAGGTGGGTTGGTAGAGTACAGGGTTGTGTTAGTCAAGGCTCTCTAGAGGAGCAGAACTGATGGAATGAACATACATTACAAAGGGGATTGATTAGATTGGCTTATGTGGCTATCTGTACTCTGGAGACGCTATGAACCTGTAGTCTACAAACTTCTCAGTCCACAATCTAGATACCTCTGCAATCCTAATCTGGTGCTGACTCACAGACTTTTGGTCACATTAGAAGGCTAAAGACAATGAACTCTGATATCAGTGACCAGCTGCAGTGGCAAAGTTGATGCAGTTACTACCAATGGTAGTAGGTGGTCAGGCAAGAACCAGTGGTGCTCTTCCCTTGGACTGCTAGAAATGGCCTATTCTGCAAGTCTCCAATGTGGAGGGAGGGGCTTCCCCTCAGTTAATTTTCCCAGGAAGGACCCTTGAAGATCTGCTCAGAGCCTGGTCACTTAGCTGGTTTCATATCCAAGACAATTAACAAGATTAAGATCACTGTTGTAGGGGCCTTGTCCTTATGCCAGAGTCCGGGGTGAGAGCCGGGCAATGCAGCAGCCCAAAGCTTCTAGGTTATTGTTTGGTTCTTGCCAGGCACTATCACCTGAGGGTAGCTCCCAACCTTCTTTTTCAACGTGACTTAATATTCCCTACATACCAGAGGGATTTCCATGGCCCATCCTTTTTATTTCTGTTGTACCTTTCTTTTCTGCTTATGAAACTTGGACAAAGACCACCATGCTTCTGTTCATTGTCTACTGCATGATATCTCAGAAAATACACTCATTTATGTGGTCCTTTGTGAGATTACAACCAAGACACAAAAGACGTTTTCAATAATGTTGATTTCTTGAAACTCAGTGTCATTTTATGTTTAGAAAACCAGCCATGTTGGCAGATGCAGCTGAGTTGTCTTTATACCCAGTCACTGTCTTAGGTTGCTAGTGTAGGCCCCTCCTTGTCATCAAGTCACAGTTTCCATGCTCTGCCTTCTGGATTCGTGCAAACTTGTGCCTGTACAGAAAACAGATACACTCAAAAGATTTAAAGCAATGGTGCAGTACCTGTATATTACACTATCTTAACTTTATGAAATTTAAATGTGTTCTTTGAAAACAGGCCACGAATGTAGAAGGAGGATTGTTCAAGAAGAGAGTGGGGAGGAAAGAGGGTGTTGGGGTCAAATATGATCAAAGCTTATTATGTACATGTGTAAAAATGGACAAGCAAAGCCATGATTTTGTACAATTAACAGAAGCTAAAGCAAAAGATTGATTTTAATAGAGGTAATAGGTATACATTTTATGGGAATTTGTTCATATTTGAGTATCATTAACATTTGACTTTTTATAATCTTTAAATTTCATTTTATACAGCTAATATATATAAATATATATCCAAAATGAAAAAAAAAGTTTCCAAACTGATAAGTTCAAGTTGACATTTTTGTGTTTGATAATTTTTCTTTTTTTTTTTTTTTTTTTTTTTGGTTTTTCGAGACAGGGTTTCTCTGTGTAGCTTTGCGCCTTTCCTGGAACTCGCTTTGGAGACCAGGCTGGCCTCAAACTCACAGAGATCCGCCTGGCACTGCCTCCCGAGTGCTGGGATTAAAGGCGTGCGCCACCACCGCCCGGCCCTGTTTGATAATTTTTCCATCTTTGTCTTTTTCAATTTTTAATTAATATATTTTTTTTTTCATGACAGGGTTTCTCTGTGTAACAGTCCTGGCTGTCCTGGAAGTTGTTTTCTAGACCAGGCTGGCCTTAAACTCACTGAGAACCACCTGCCTCTACCTCCCAAGTGTGGTAATATTTTATTTGTGCTCTAACAAAACTTATCTGGGCATCAGAGGACAGAGCTAGCCACTAGATTAGACATAGAGGCCAGACAGCGGTAGCATACACCTTTAATCCTATCACTCAGGAGGCAGAGATCTGTTTGGATCTCTGTGAGTTCAGGGCCACACTGGAAACAGAGCCAGGCAGTGGTGGCACACACCTTTAATCCCAGCACTTGAGATCTCATGTCTTTGCTTGGGAAGGACACACACTTTTAATCCCAGGAAGTGATGGCAGGAAGCAGAAAGGTATATAAGGCATGAGGACCAGGAACTAGAGGCTTTTAAACAGTTCAGCTGAGATCCATTCCGGTGAGGGCTCAGAGGCTTTCCGTCTGACGAAACAGGATCAGTAGAGGAGTTGGCGAGGTGAGGTTGGCTGTGGCTTGTTTTGCTTTTCTGATCTTTCAGTTTTTACTCCAATATGTGACCCCAGGTTTGTTTTTTATTGATCAGACCTTTTAAGATTCATGTTACACCCAAGTGCTGGAATTAAAGGTGTGCACCACCACTTCCCAGCTTAATTAAGTTTTTGATAGGTGATATATTATTCATATATTCATGATTATCATATTATGGAGTTCATTTTTATTCTTTAAACATTCCTATGTTGCAAAAATCCATTCTTCCTAGGAATTATTCTCTTTTCTCCTTGAGGATTTAAATTGAAACTTTTCAGAGAATTATTTTGTTTTCTGTTTTTCCTTGCAATCTACGTGGTGGGTATACAAACAACTTTCATGATGTTTCAGTCAGAGCAAAAGCACTTGAACTGACAGGGTCTTTACAGCATGTTGCCCTAGGAGTCATGGACTGTAACCTGAAAAACTTATGATACATGCTTCTCAAGGTAGCTAAGTCAGGCCAATTCCATGGTTCCCTGCAATGTAGATCCATAGTTTATAATTAAGTATCAAGGAAGAGTAGCTGTATACTATCTGGCATCTGTAACTGTGTTGCAAGTAGTTCTAAAGTATACACATTCCTTTATCTTTGTCTTCTTTCTTATATGACAATTCAGAAGACCAGATATTTGGTCATCCATGAGTATTTCTTTCTCAGTGTTGATTCTAAAACAGAGTCTTTTACTCTTTTGAAAATTAAAACTATCCCTGTCAGTGTAGCCCACATTAGAAGGCCTGCAGTGACTGACGTGGAATGCCTTTGAATTTCTCTATGAAGCATGTTGGGCTAGAGATACTGAAGTATCTCTAGTAATCCAAGAAGCACCACTGTTGATGAGGAAGGTAGTGCACTTTTTAGTGTGGATGTCAGTTGGGCTAACACTTGCTCTAGCCAGGTCGGGTATTGTTTTTCTAACAATGAGCTATGATTATACCAGAAAAATTATACAGATGAAGTGTCAACATCATAGGAGTGTTAAAGGTTCAATGTTTCAAGGGGGACACAGAAGGGAGACAGTTCATGTTCTGTAAAGTATATTAGAGGTAATCAAAGTTTTAATGTAATCCTGTAATGTTTATATGTGCAATTAGCTTTTGTAGGTGAAGTGTAAAGTAAGACTTTTGTAAATAGTTTAAGAGCCTTAAAATAAGGAGACAACCATTCTTGGAATGTCCCATTAGATCCTTACCAAAAAGGAACTAAACTTCTGTGCACTTACACAGATGCTTCTTAACACATATCTCAGATTACAGGTCAGTGTATGTCTACCATGGTCTCAAAGCCAGCAGAAAAAGGAAGGAGAACTTCATGACTTTGCTTTATATTTTTCAGTAATGAGAGCCAGGGATTTCACAGAACTGATCAAGTCATATCAAAGTAGCCTGCAGAAAGAACTGCCCTTTATTTTCTGAGAAATGTGACAAACCGGAGAGTTAAAACAGCAAAAGGCAATGGATATAATTAATCCTTAGCCTTCAAGAAGGAAGGCAGAGGCAGGAGGATCACTCCAAGTTCCAGGCCAACCAGAGTTATGTGGCAAGGAGTTTGTCCCCAAAGAACTAAAAACAACAATAACAACAAGAAAAAAAACCAAAATAAACAGACAAAAAACAAAACAAAGAAGCACTTGCTTTGATCAAACATGAGCCTCAAACTTTGTGGCCTTTCATTCCTAATCTTATCATCACCCCTTCCTCACTCACGCAATTGCAGGGTGGATCTCATAAAACATGTTACAATTTCATTTCCAAAGAAATTCTTTGATATAAGAGAAATAAGTAGTAAGCTCATTTTAAATGTAATTTTTAACTTTCTTAATCCTTACATTTACAGACCTATAGATTACATCCTTTGAACACAAACAGTGTGACTTCCAAAGCTTCTGAATCAGGTAGAATAAGACACAGAGATGTGTATCTTTCTTCATAGCTATACTCTGTTCTGTCTCTTTGAATCTCCTCTGCTTTATAAAACATGACTTTGCTTCACAATGGTTCTTCTTAAAGAAACATTTTCACTGCTTCTCTAGACCCAAAATAGAAACTATCTGCCTGTGTAGACATTGTTATTCTGGAGAAATCTGTGCTGTGATGGTACCAGTGATTTTATTTTTTTAGTCTGAATGGACTACAGATTGTACTTGTAGGAAAGATACATCTGTGATACAAACCATGAGGACCAGTCTGACTTCTCTAGGCACAAATCCCACAGCCCTGTTCAGCCTCCAATATTACAGTCAGTTAGTACGCGCTATCTCTCCTGCGGGCAGGAGGACGGGATCTGTGTGTCTTCTGAGGCAATTAAACCTGTGATGGAAGGAGCCAAAGACTGGGAGCTTTACAGCCAGTTTGAGAATGGCTTTGCTGTTTTCAGGTAAATTCTGTTGTATTTTACCAATACAGTGTTAAAATATAACAAAACACATTTTACCCATTACTGGGCTCTCATAATGTGGGCAACAGGTACATACATAGTTCTTGAGCATTGTAAAAATTTCTGATCGATGGTTTTGTTTTATAGATTTCTCTTGCTTTAGTATATAAAAGGACAATAATAACACTCCAGTTGCTGAAACCCTTTCTGATAGCATGGAAGTTTGCAAATATTGATAAAATAATTTCATCAACATTGTAAAATCACTCAGGCAATAAACAGTACCCGGGAATGGCTTGGGGAGGCAGTTGCAGCTACATGGTTAGCTGATTGTTTTTAACCTTAGCTGCCGGCTATCTAATTCCACACATTATTCCAGACACTAAAGCCACCATCTCTATTTTCTATTAGCATTGGCTAGATAAAAGATATTTTCCATTTTTTCTCTATAAACTACTTGTTACAAGTTTTTTCTAGGGGTTTATCTCAATCATATTTAGTTAATCAAGGATCAGTCTCATTACTTGAGGGCAAGATCCTCTGCCTGGTAACAACTGACCATTTCGTCTCATATGCTGGTCTGATTATATCTCTGTCTTTCCTTACATCAGATCTGTGGTGTTGGTCATCCTGGTACTTTCCTCTGTGGTCTAATTCTCTTCATTAAATGGAGAATATGACTGAAATTACCACATAATATCGGTGCTATAAAAGTATAAAAAACTTATATTTTAAACTATTAGAGCATTTAAAAGAATGGCTGTCATTGATGCAGTGTCAATGAATGCTATTTTTTTCTACAGAAAAAATGTTTTTCTTTTTTCTGTTGCTGAATTTGAGAACATTATAAAGCAAAAGTGCCATATTTATTTATAAGAAAATATGTAAGTGTATACATACTTGTATAATATTAAAAATAAAAAATTCAGGAAAATGGATGGTTAGAATGTATAATATTATGTAAGGTCACAAAATCTAAGGAAAAAACTCATATATTCTTTATATTCAGAATCTAGTCAATAACATATGTATATGTGTAAACAAATGTACATGTGGATACAGTATAACATTGTAGAAAAGGGAATAAGAAAGGCTCAATATTAGGGGATGGGAAAGGACTGGATGCAGGTAATGGACACAGTTATGAAAGAGGATATAAAGCTAATTGTTTTTCTATAATTCTAACTCTGTCATGAATTTTTTCTTCTTGGTGGAGAATTGTGCATAAAATATACTCTATTTTGAAAGTATAAAATCCAGGGTGAAGCCCCACAGCTTCTGTTCCAACTGAATACAGAAATTTCGTTGAGTTGTTTAGTTTAGTCTGTAGGTCTGGTTAACTTTGATGTGTAACGCTTTTTATGTGCAACTTTTTAAATAGACATCTCACAAGTATTGTACATTTTTGTGAACTTCTTATAAGTTTTTTTGTGAGTTTGATAAGCCTCTCCAGACACCCCTCTTCCTTTTGAAGGAGAGGAAACACCTCTATAATACTCTGTCTCTCCAATAATCTCTAACATCCTTACTGGTCCTTTCTTCCATGATGGTCCCGGAGCCTTGGATGTATGATTGTGCTCTTTCATTTGGGGCTGAGAATTGGTACGATATGTCTCAAGAGCAGTCACTTATTCTCTGAAGTCTGACTGCTTATGAGTCTCCACAGTCACCTTGCACTGGAAAAAGTTTCCTTTCACGGCCAAGGGTGACATCACCAGTTATTTATGAATATACGGATGAATCTTAGAAGGCAAGCTGATAGTCAAGCCCCACCTGTTTAACCAAACAACAGCGGTGCCCTCCCTACTGAGGTCTATGAATTCTCCAACTACTAGTTTGTACTTTGTAGTGACGTAAACACATGGCTTTCCTTCTGTAAGGCCTCTTCTCAAATCCAAGTAGAAAGTAGTTGATGGTACCCATTGTTAATGTTGTGAAATGACCAGCGAGAGGCCTTGGTGGGTTTGGACCAAGGTGCTCCGTAGCAGGTGAGACAGGCCATGTGGGTGTGGTGTGGTGGAAAGTTACTCACAAGGCAGACACAGCATCCATGTGGAAAGTTTTTATTATTAAAGAGAAAGAGAGAGTAAGAGAGACAGAGAGGGAGGGATGGGGGAGAGAGAGAGGTTCGCCTCTACCTCTGGTGAGAGGAGGGAAGAGAGAGGGAGAGAGTGAAGGGGAAAGAGTTCTTTTCTTAAGGAGGACTTTACATTGATGATGTCATGACGCTGGGTGGGTCCGAAAGGGGTGGTTCAGAATATCGACACCCTTAATAGTCATGCCACATGTGCACTGGAGGCATATATCGCCTAGCATGGTGACGGTGTGTCACACTGGGTTCTTAACTGAGCACTACTGTTGGTAACAGTTCTCCCTCTGCAACCTAATAGAATATTCTAGCACTATAAAAGGCAGTCTTTTAGGAAAGGAGCTTCCAGATCAGTTTCAGCTGGATTGCAGCATGTTCTTAAATCGTCAGCCTCAGGAACTTACCATCTAGTTCTGTCATTCAGCCAGTAGCAGTGACAGTAACCTCCTGTTTTGTGTTGTCTCTTGGCCTCCTGGTCAATAATTCACAGGGAGGTAACCAACTGTGACATTGGAGCCATGTAACTGCTCCTCCCCAACTCACACTAGTTCTGTCAAACCGTGTTCAGGCCCTAAGCATGTTGTATTACTCCTCAGGACTCCATTTCTACTAACCCAAGACAGAGGAATAACAAGTCAATGAAATGGTCCCACTCAACTCCAGCTTGGTGAACCGATGAGTTTATTGTGATTGCTTACAAGAGCAAGAGTGACTTGGGCGGCCACAGAACGGAAATGCCACTCTAGCATGGGTGGATGGGCACTACAGCTTCATCACAGAAGATTCTCCTCTTCCTCAGCAACTACTTATTATTCATATAGCCTTGTGGAGCTGTTTCCTCAGCCTTGTTACTTTCCTGTGTCTAATTGGCTTTATGAGCCCTTCCTCTCCCTCTGAAGGAATGGTTCAGTCTGGGATAAACAATGGCAGAACATATGAATTGACCTTGAGCAACCTAGTGTGGCAAGTTACAAGAAATTTCAGTCTTGCGCATTAGGAATCTGAGGAATTTTTTTGTTTTCTTTTTCTTACTGTAACTTGAAATCAAGCTTACCTACTTGAAGTGATTGTTGTTCATTCAATTGTAAATAAGCTTAGTGAGTTGGTGCTTTCCTCTCTTCAGTCTTAATACTGTTGCTCATCTGTTTCTTAGAGGGAGTCAATATTCAGAAATGAGTTCACTTTTACCCGCTGGGATCAAAAGTGGTCATTTTTAATAGTATTTTTTTAAATGATGAATTGGAAAATAAGAAAAGAACCCCATTGTTTCCTTGGTTCCAACAATTCCTTTTCCATGGACAACCAGCTGCAGTTCCTGCAACCCTCTTCCTTGGTAGATTGATATAAACAAGCTGTAGAAATAAAGCAAGCATGCCCTGATTCTACTTCATGGGTTATTTTAATTTCCAGTGTGATGGGGATACAGGAGTTGCTTTCCGATGTATGATGATTTCCTTCTTAGAAAATGAAGAAACAAGCTGTGGGTTTTGCTGCAAAGAAACCTAGTTCCTGAGAACTCGAAACCTCCAGAATTTTGTTTATTTTATTTTTTTTTAACCTCAAAAACAATAAATGCTTCAAATACTTACTTGCAAAAAATACTTGATGGATATTTTCATTTTCAACTTCTGATTAAAATTTGTTTCACAGTAAGGTGTGGACTTAACATAGAAACCTTTTCTTTTGTTTATGACATTTTCACACCTGCAGATATTTGTAGACACATGGACAGATGATTGTTTTTCTGAAATTATCTCAGTGAAAATACAAAAAAAGCACCAGAGAACAATGTGTTTCAAAGTGAAAATTTCCAAATATAAGGCTGCTTCCTAAATAAAACCTTCATATATTTCAATATATTTTCCCTTTCATTTATTAATATGTTTAAGAAATTCAACTGATTGCTCAATTATCACTTAAATTTAGAAATTTTCATTTCAAAAAAACCATGCTAATTTTGCTAGAAGGCAAACCATGACAGTTTAATAGGTTCAGGAAAAAAAATACTTGAAAATGAGAAATATTTTGTTTTCATGTAAAATAGAATCTCATCAACACAAGTGTTCTTGCAATTAATTAGTGTGAAATTTGATGTTAAATTCTGGGTTCTCAACAAGGGTAGGGCTTGATTTCTTTATAGCAAATGCTACTTAGTCACATGAGCTGTTTTTCTTTGCTTTGTAAAAATAATGTTGAAAAGCTTAGAATGACTTTTTCTAGAAATATTAAAAATGTACTTTTCTTAAAATTTATTGTATACAGGTCTGACTTCTATGATTTTTGATGCTAAATTAGTTAATATTACTACATATTTTGAAATATAATGTCTAAAGACAAATATTTATATTGCCTCAAGGGAAAAGATGTTATAAGTACTTGGATGATCAAGTTCTTACGGTTAAAAATATCTGAAGATCATATAAAATAAGTCTCCTTTCTTAGTTAGGGTTTCTATTGTTGTGAAGAGACACCATGACCATGGCAACTCTTATAAAGAAAACATTTAATTAGGTGGCTTACATTTTCAGAGGTTCAGTCCATTATCATCATGGTGCAACATGGTGGCATGCAGGCAGACATGGTGCTAGAGAAGTAGATGAGAGTCCCAAATCTTGACTTGAAGGCAACAGGAAGAGGTCTGAGACACTGGACATGGCTTGAGCATATCTGAGACTTCAAAGGCCACCTCCACAGTGACAGACTTCCTCCAACAAGGACGTAAGTACTCCAACAAAGCTGCGTCTCCTAATAGTGCCACTCCCTTTGGGGGACATTTTCTCTGGAACCACCACACATTTCCTCTTTTCCATCATGATATAGTCATGGGATAAATAGCTGATTATGCAACAACAATTATCATGTGTTTTAAATATGTGGGATCTTGTTGTGTATTCATTTACTTATATTCTGTTGGACATCAATAAATTTATTACAATCACATAAATTTCACATAAAGAGCGATCCATACTTTTCGACATTCTATTATTTACCAGCAGTTAACCAGTGTGAAAATAATTCCAAAAAATGTGCTTCTGATTCACATGTACCTTTCAGGCTCTAAGAGTCTTCCCTCTTAATATCAGATAGATTGTTGACACTAGAACTGTATTTGTTCTATATCTGCTGTGTTATGACAGAGTTCTATGAGAAGTGTGACCTGTGCATTTGAGTTCTAACTAAAAATGCTTCACTGTAAATAGAATAATTTTATATAAGAAGCTTGTTAACATTATTTCAGTCATATAGTAATTGAAAGTAATGTTAAAAATTAAATATGGAGTTATTCCCTACCATGTCCATATGGCAACTGTAAACTGAATTTCTGCCTTTAACAGCTTTTTCATTCCACCTTTTGTTAGTTTCCTGTAGAGTGAAATCTGTACATGGTCACTGTGACAGTGTTCATAAAGCATCCCTGATACTCTGAAATGATTGAGAAATGTTAATCCTGAGCTCATATGTGGTCCCGTGTGATGATATCAGCTGACTCAGGGTGTACTTGGACATGGTTTCTTTATCTGTGAGGATGTCTTAACAAAGAGAAAGTATCCTTCTATTAGTTTGCTTGGGATGTTACAATAAAATATCACAAACTAAATTGCTTAAAATAATGTGTTCTGTCAGGGATGTAGGAATTAAAAGTCTGATACTAGATGTCAACAGAGAGACTGTATAAGCAGGAAAACCTGAGCTTGGATTCCCAGGACCCCTGTAAACAGTGGGGTGAGTAGCAAAGTAAACATCTGACTCCTGTGATGGGGAGGTAAAGACAGGAGGTACTGAAGAATTTTGGTCAGCCAATCTAGCTAAATCTGGTGAATTTCCATTTCAGTAAGAGATCCAGTCTCAATAAACACAGTGAAGATACTCATTGACTTATGGACACCATGAGCACTTCTCTACAAGCAATTCTCTCTCTCTCTCTCTCTCTCTCTCTCTCTCTCTCTCTCTCTCTGAGTATCAGTACAGCCTTACTTCTTCTGATGCTGATAAAGAGCCTCTCTTGACTTTGCATATGTCTGGTGCTACTGATCATTCTGGAATAATTTGTGGAGGCATTAACTCCAAAATTGGCTTTGATAGTCACGTGACCCTCTTCCCTGTGTGTCTCTGTGTTTTCTTAAGTATTTCTTTTTTAGCCTCAAAGTATTTTGCACATATATTTCAATAATGATTAAAATGTATTTATACTTATGTAGAATATGTTGTTAAAATACTTATAGATTCTGCAATGCCCAATCGAATCAATTAACTTGTGCAATGTCTCACATAATCACCATTTGTATTGAAGAAACAAGTACATTAGAAAGGTACTTGGCTTTTCAAGGGCTTGGGATATATTTTCTCTGAAAGAAATGCAATTGTTCATGTTAAAATTATATTCTAAACTATATAGTTATACAAAATTGGTATCAAAATATCATGGAAATGAGATCTATATAGAATAAGTTCTAAGAAAAATATACTTTTTAATATTTTCAAGATTACAATATATTGTTAATAGTAGTCAATTAAGATATACAATAGATGTCTTAAACTTCTTCTTGTCTGAGTGAAATTTTTCAGCCTTTGGTCTGTATCTCCCTGCTAGGCCTCATCAACCTTTCTGCTCTTTCTTCCGGACTCATCTCTTTTATATTTCGCATGTAGAGGGATTATATGGTCTTTCTCTTTCTGTGACTGTCTCATTCCAATTAATAAAACATATTCCATACCTCCCCACGCTGTCAAAGACGATAAGCCCTCCTCTTGAAAGAGGCTTATAAATCTTGGTCTCTGCTATAACCAGTTTTAAATTTTATTAGGCTTCTCTTTTTAAAATATTTTTATCTTGTCACAAGACCTTTTTTTTTAATCATCTAAAATGAAAGTGCACATGCCTATCATTGACAATTGCCTTTCCTCCTTTCTTTCCATATGATTCTCATCACTGTCTGAGACAGTGTCTGTGGTGTGTGTTGTGTGTGCTGTGCAGGGTTGTGTGTGCCTGACACAGTGTCTGTGGTGTGTGTTGTGTGTGCTGTGCAGGGTTGTGTGTGTGCCTGACACAGTACATGTGGTGTGTGTGTTGTGTGTGCTGTGCAGGGTTGTGTGCTGACACAGTGTCTGTGTTGTGTGTTGTGTGTGCTGTGCAGGGTTGTGTGTGCCTGACACAGTACATGTGGTGTGTGTTGTGTGTGCTGTGTGTGCCTGACACAGTGCCTGTGTTGTGTGTTGTGTGTGCTGTGTGGGGATGTGTGTGCACACGTGGAAGCCAGAGAAGACCTCATTTGTCTTGGTCTAATGCTCTCGGCTTTATTTACTTGGGACAAGATCTCTTAGTGAAACTGGAGCCAGGCTAGAAGCCAGCAAACCCAAATGATCCTCCTGTTCCTGTCCTCCAACACTGAGGTTACAAGCCTGGGTGTCCAGAAACACTTTTTTCTTCATGAGTTCTGGGCATGTGAACTCAGGTCCTGGTGCTTGTGAGTAAGTGCTCTTACCCACATAGGCATTCTGTACCGTTGGCATTGTATTTTTATTGTTTACAGAATTTCTCCTTTCTTTCTTTTTTATAATATATATATATGTATATATATATACATATATATATATATTTAAAAATTTATTTATTATGTATACAAGTGTTCTACCTGCATGTATGCAGGCAGGCCAGAAGAGGGCACCAGATCTAACTACAGATGTTTGTGAGCCACCATGTGGTTACTGGGAATTGAACTCAGGACCTCTGGAAGAGCAGCCACTGCTCTTAACCTCTGAGCCATCTCTCCAGTCTGAATTTCTTCTTTCTTATACCATTACAAGAGGTAGAGTCCCTGAATGAACCTGCGACAAATAGAATTTTTGATGCTCAGAATTCTATAGTACTGCCCCACGTGGAATCTGGAGATTTTTCACAGAGTAGTTTTTGTTATCTTTCAAAGATTGTCTCTAATACAAATGATGTGATTGTAAGCAAACAAAGGAAAATTTATCAACTGCACAAAAAGAAGCAAAGTTAAATAGGAGCAGAAAATGAAGCATATTTCAGCCAGCTGCTGTGATACAGGGCTGGTATAAGTACAAACTCTCAGCTATTGTATTTGAAGGCTCCTTTATAACCAACTATTTTTAACAACAGATGACAATGCAAAGCTTACAGCATCATTTTCAGAGTGTGTTTAATTGGAACCATTTCCTGTTATAGTGGTTTGGTGCATTGTAGAGAGCTGATTTCAACTCTGTTATGGAATCAAGAAAGAAATGTTCAGAGAGTGAGTTACTGATAGGCTCAGAAAAGCCAAACTGGCCAGACTCTAATGACATTTATAGTGGCATGGGAAGAATGTAGAAACTCCGTTATAGTTTCTTCAAAGTAATTTTCAAATGAAAATACAGTTGCTAACAGATCCCTGTTTCTATGAGATAGTCAATTTTCTTACCCCACACTCATCTATTTTTATAAAAAATGAAATATAGGTCAGAAAGTGTTTGTTAACTGTTACCATGACTAATTCACTCTCAACTCTAACCCAAATATTCCCATTTTAGAATTATGAAGGGGAAGATGATGAGAACTGAGTTATTTCTGAAATGTAAAACACAAAATTACCTGAATTTATCCAGATTTTTTTATGCTAGAGAGTTCAGAGCTTTAGTTTTGAATATTTTGTGTTGAACTTTTCCCTAACAATGATGCTACAGGAGAAATTAGTTCTTTGGTAGGACTAAACTTAAAATTGTTTTGGTGACTTATTATTGAAATATATGCTCCAAATGTTAGTGTTAGTATTGATTTTTAGATCATTAAGAAAACAAACAATGCATCACCATGCTGTATCCATCCACTTCTTTTTTGCTTAGATTTACTATGCAAATGTTAAAGTTTATAATGCCACAAAGCTGATTTCAGTAATGCTTGAATATAACTTAATATTTTGATATCTCTATTTCCAAAATTATAAGCTTACTTATTGGTATAAATGGTATGGACACCAAAAAATATTTAAAATAAGTAGAACATGCAAACTCTGACAGAAATTTTCCAGAATGAATTTACACTTACCTCTAAATATTAATATTTAAGTCTTATAAGATCCATTGTAATCTTGTGGGTGGCAGGTGTACTTTAGAACTGTAGTTTTTACATTTCTGCTTAATGTATCTACTTTTTGTAATGTCAAAAGTTCTCTATTTAATCTAGAATCAATAGTCAGTACTTCATCTTAACATGTGCATCTATTCTATAACTATCCGACTGATAATTGTGTTTTATATAAGTATTGTAAGGATTCAAAGGGATGAGTACACAAGTAGATGACACTTAGAATTAGTTGTTGAAGATGTGTTCCCTTTTTCCTAGTCTTGGAGTCATGAGCTCCACTTCCTTTGAAACTAATACCTGCGTCTGTGTGGAACTCTTATGCTTCAGGGGCCTGCGTTTTGTATTATCGGTTTATTGTGTCCATTTATCCCTTTAGCAACCACCCAATCATATTTTTTGGAATTGAATTGTAGTATGAACGGGGTATGTCTAAGCATTTGCCAAATTCTGTTATGGGTGGGTCTGGGAGATATTAAACAATGATATGAAAACATGGTATTTTGCACATAAAAAGTATTGATAAATGTTCTAAGTTACCTCCTTGGGATCTCAAAGTGCAAGTTTACATGTGAAAGTTTCTGCCAGTGAAGGAAGGAATGAGTTCTATGTTGTTTTGCAGTTAAACAAGTCAACTTCTTTGCTAGGTAGTACAATCTGGCCCTGTCTATTCCTATTCCTGAGTAGACATTTCTCTTTACAACAGCTTAAGAGGGACCAACATCTATTGAGAGAGAATGATGGAGCATATCTAGACAACGCCAGAATGTAGAAATCTTTCTATCCTTCCTCAGACCCTTTCTATGTTCCCTATAAGTTAACAATGCACAGATTTCAGCTAATGTTACAAACTGTTCTTACGGTGTGTGTGCATGTACTATTGTAGGCTATTATGTCATCAGGGATCCAATTGGTGCCGGATCACAGAAAATATTATAAAGTGTTTAAGACTTATTGGATATCCATCAAAAGCTTTGTTTCATTAAACAAGGTCTTGCTCTATAGTACCAGCTGGTTTTGAAATCATAGTCCTCCTGTCTCATCTTTCTGAGTGCTGGGAATACATTAATATCTATGCATCCCATGCCAAGCTTACCAAAAGCTTTCAAAGGGAAGGTACTTTAAAAACATCTTTGCTGCAAAATTCAATGAGGTAGTAGGACAGAGGTGGTGTGGGAAGTAGAATATGACCCAAATTTATGATTATTAATCCCAGTGGGAATGTTAAGGTCCTAAAGTGGGATCATAGCTATGTAAATGATTGGAGAAACATATAATATACTTTACAGACTTGGAAAAACACATTTGTGGAAGGTTTTATTGAAGAAAATAGAGAGAATAGTTATGTGGTATCAAAAATATTTTCTAGCTTTGTGTCAATAATTGTGATTTATTTTATTTTGAATAAAAAAGAAAGTGTTGCAAAGGATTGGAGAGCTAAGTTTTATTCCAGTCACACTTATACAATGTGGCAAAGCCACTGTAAATAAATTGTCACTTGCTGAGGTTGCCTAAGGGCATTCTGAAGTGCCCATTTATTGCAGATAGGCTCCTTGCTTCTTTCTTCTCTTGTTAACTGACGAGTGACTGCTTTAACAGTTTCCCTGCTTCTGTTAACCCACCAACAAATTTTCAACAAAAATTCATTTAGTTGTTATTAGAGAAAGATCAGGACAAAATGACTGCAAAGAAAAACAAAACAAACAAAATCATATGAAATAACTCTCCAAAAATTTCTGCCCACACATGAGTCAGCTTGTCATTATAACAATTGAGATACTAAGCTTACTCAGGGGGAAGGCCATCTGGGCACATAGTCTACAGGTTTCAGCCCATGGTCAGTTGGCTCAGTTGCTTCTTGGTCCACAGTAGGTTAGGATTTCATGATCAGGAGTTTGTGGCAGAGCCTACTCACTTCATGGCCAAGAAATAGGAATAATAAAGGGAAAGGTACTGAGGTCCCACTATCCCCTTCTTGAGCATGCCCCAATCCCTGAAAAACCTCCCATGGGGTCATACTTCTTCAAGTCAACCTCTGAAGAGCACCACGATTAGACTTTACTTACAGCACGTGGGCTTTGGTTGAACATTTATGACCCAAACTCCAGCAGTCCATAAATAAAACCTAGCAGGTACCCCTTGCTAATAACCCAAGGGCTGTTCCTGGCAGGTAAACAAGTAGGCTAATGGTAGATCCATGCCTCTACTTCTACTCTTTCAGATCCAATTCCCCTTGATCTCATCCCTAGCTCTGTAGCAGGAAACCTGCCATAATATCTCTTTCCTCTTTGACCTCACCCCTGGAGGACCACAAAAATCTTCCTCCAAACCTTCCTTTCCCCAACTCATCCCATTATCTTGGCCTCCAACACCAGCAGATATATGTTGGGAACACACCAGCTGAACAGGTCAGGAAAATGAGTCCATAGAAAAATTCCTGCAAGGTAGCACACAGCCACCACACTTTCCTAAATTACAGGGAGGAAGCCAAGACCAAGGAGCAAAACACTCACCTGACAGAAAACAAAACAAAACATAACAACAAAACAAAGTAGATGTCATCACTTAGATCTGTAATCATCCGAATTTTATATGCCTAGACATCAGCAAAAAAGAGGTAAGCAATAACAGCCAGGACAATATGTCTCCACTTAAGGCCAACAACCCTACCACAGCAGACACTGATTATCCAAACATGTCTGAAGTTCAAGAGGAAGATCTAAAAACAGCCTATATGAAGATGATAGAGGTGCTCAAAAAATAAATTAATAAATTCATTAAAGAAATCCAGGAAAATACAAATAAACAATGCAAGAAAATGAATAAAACATTTCAAAGCATAAAGATGGAAGTAGAAACAAAGAAAATCTAAACTAAGGTAATGTTGAAAATGAAAAATTTGAAATTCAATCAAGAACTATAGAGGAATGCTCACCTAGAGATGACAAGAGATGGAAGAAAGAGCCTTAGGGCATTGAGGATATGATAGAAAAAAACTGGATACATTGGTTAAAAAACGTTATATCTAAAAATTTCCTCACACAAAACATCTGAGAAATCTGGGACACTGTGAAAAGACCAAATCTAAGAATAATAGGAACAGAAGAAGGAGAAGAAACCCAGGTCAAAAGCCAGAAAAAAAAGAAGATGCCTATAAAAGTACAAAACACATAAAGAACATCCCATGGATTTGACCAGAAAAGCAAGTCCCCTTGCCACATAATAATAAAAATGCTAAACAGAACAAACTGAATAAAACAGAAAGATTATTAAAAAACAAAAACTGCAAGGGAAATGGACCAAGCAATATACAAAGGCAGACCTATTGCACCTGACCTCTCAATGGAGACTCTAAAAGCCAGAAGAACCTGGACAGGTGTGCTGCAGACTGTAAGAGACCACAGATAGCCGGGCGGTGGTGGCGCATGCCTTTAATCCCAGCACTCGGGAGGCAGAGACAGGCGGATCTCTGTGAGTTCGAGGCCAGCCTGGGCTGCCAAGTGAGTTCCAGGAAAGGTACAAAGCTACACAGAGAAACCCTGTCTCGAAAAACCAAAAAAAAAAAAAAAAAGAGACCACAGATGCTAGTACAGACTACTACTATACTCAGCAAAACTCTCAGTCATCATAGATGGAGAAAAATAAGATATTCCATGATAATACTTTAAATTTAAGCAACATTAACTTAAAAATCCAGCCATGGAGAGGGTGATAAAAGAAAAACGCCAAGCTAAGGAGGTTAACTACAAACATGAAAACACAGGGAATAAATAATCCCGACTCCTAAAGTTAAAAGAAGGAATACACACACACACACACACACACACACACACACACACACACACACACAATCACCACCACCACCACCAATAACGAAATACCACAACCATTGGTCATTGACGTCTCCCAGTATCAATGGTCTCAATTCACCAATAAAAAGGTGCAGACTAAAAGAATGGATGCAAAAACAGGACCCAATCATTTGCTGCATTCAAGAAACACATCTCAATATCAACGATAGAATTTAGCATGGGGTAAAAAGTTGGAAAAATATATTCCAAGCAATTGACTTATGAAACAATCTGATGTAGCCATTTAACATCTGACAAAACCATTTGACTTCAAACCCAAACTAGTCATAAGAGATAGATAAGGATACTATATACTCATTGAAGGAAAAATCCACCAAGATGACATTTCAGTTCTTATCCTCTGTGTGGGATACACAAGCTCATGCATATTTGTAAAAGAAACACTACCACAGCTTAAATAACATACTGACCCTATCACACTGATAGTGGGAGACTTCAATATCCCACTCTAACCCGATGACAGGTCATCTAGACAAAAACTAAATGAAGAAATGTTAGATCTAGAAGACATTATAAACCAAATGTACCTAACAGATATTTACAGACTGTTTCACCCAAGCACAAAAGAACACACCTTCTTCTTTGAACCTCAGGGAACTGGGTCAAAAATTGACCACATACTCAGACACAACGCAAATCTCAACAGACAGATACAAGAAAATTGAACTATCACCTTGCATCATAGATAGGATGCACCACCATGGATTAAAGCTGGATTTCAAACAACAGAAACAACAGAAAGCTTATACATAGATGGAAAATGGACAACTCCTATTGAATGAAAAATGGGTCAAAGCAGAAATAAAGAAATTAAAAACATTTTAGAATTTCATTAAAATGAATATACAACATACCCAAACTTATGGGACACAATGAAAGTGGTGCTAAGAGGCCAAGTTCATGGCACTAAGTGCCTATAAAAATAACAATAAATAATAAAACAACACAAACAAGAAAACAAAATCACTAGAGAGATCTCATACTATCAACTTAACAGTACACCTGTGAGCTCTAAAATGGTTGTTTTCAACCTGTAGCTTCCTACCTCTTTGGGGGCCAAACAACCCTTTCATGGGGGTTGCCTAAGATCATCAGAAAGCACAGATATTTATATTACTATTTGTTAAAAATAGCAAAATTATAGTTAAGAGGTAGTAAAGAAAATAATTTTATGGATGGGGGTCACTAAAACATGAGGAACTGTATTAAAGGGTCACAGCATTAGGAAGGTTGAGAACCACTGCTCTAGAAAAAAAGGAAGAAATCATACCCAAAAGTTGTAGCTGGCAAGAAATAAACTCAGGGCTGAAATCAATAAAATAGAAACAAAGAATGAAATACAATGAATTGAGGAACCAAAGAGTTGGTTCTTTAAGAAAATCAATAAGATTGACAAACTCTTATTGAAATTAACTAAAAGGTAGAGAGAGAATATTCAAATAACAAAATCAGAAACGAAACGGGGGATGTAACCACAGACACTGAGGAAATCCAGAGAATCATAATGACAAACTTTAAAGACCTATCCTCCAGCAAATTGGAAAATCTAAAAGAAATGGATAACTTTCTCAGTGTATACCTCTTACCAAAGTTAGATGAAGATCAGATAAACAATTTAAATAGACCAATAACTCCTAGTGAAATAGCAGAAGTCATTAAAAATGTCACAACCAAAAAAAGCCCAGGGCCAGATGGTTTTAGCACAGAATTTGACCAGACCTTCAGAGAATAGTTAACACCAATACTCCTCAAATTAGTTGAAAAAATAAAAACAGAAGGAACATTGCCCAGTACATCCTATGAGGCCACAGTTACCCTGATGCTCAAACTACATAAATACTCAACAAAGAAACAGAATCACACTCCAGTTTCCCTTATGAACATAGATGTGAAAGTACTCAACAAAATACTTGCACACTGAATCCAAGAACACATGGGAAAGGTCACCCATCATGATCAAGTTGGCTTTATCCCAGAGATGCAGGGATGGTTCAACATACCAAAGTCAGTAAATGTAATCCACCATATAAACAAACTTAAAGAAAAATCCTACATGATCATCTCATTAGATGTTGAAAAGGCCTTTGACAAAATCCATCACCCATTCATGGTAAAATTCCTGGAGAGATTAGGACTATAAGGGAAATATTTCAACATAATAAAGGCAGACTACAGCAAGCCCTTAACCAACAACAACTTAAATGGAGAGAAACTCAAGCAATTCCACTAAAACCAGGAACAGTACAAGGTTGTCTATTCTCTCTGTGCCTATACAATATAGTACTTGAAATTTTACCTAGAGGAGTATGACTGAAGGAGATCAAGGGGATACAAATTGGAAGGGAATTAGTCAAAGAAAATTTTTTTGCAGACCATATGCTAGTGGGAGGGTAAACTTGTATAGCTACTTTGGAAATCAATATGGAAGTTCCTCAGAAAGATGGGAACCCATCTATCTTGAGACCTGGCTATATCACTCTTGGGCATATAGCCAGAGGACACCTCATCCTACCACAGGAACACTTACTCAACCATGTTCATTGTAGCTTTATTCATAATAGTAAGACACTGGAAACAACCTATATGTCCTTCAACAGAAGAATGGATAATTAAAATGTATGTCATTTGCACAATGGATTATTACTCAGCAATTAAAAAGTGACATCATGACACTTGCAGGCAAATGGATGGAACTAGAAAAAAAAATCATCCTGAGTGAGGTAACCCAGACCCAGAAAGATATAGTATGTATTTGCTTATATCTGGATATTAGTCATTCAGTAAATGATAGCCAAGATATAATCCATAGACCCAGAGAGGTTAGGCATAGAGGAAAGGACTCGGGGGCACATGGATCTCAGTGGAGCGGGAATGGGGAAATAGAACAAGCTTTATGGGTGGACTGGAGCCAGTGTCTGGTGGCAGAGACCATAACTGGAGGATTAGGTGGGAAAGGGAGGGGAGATGGGGTTGAGAGAGGGGATGAAGGGAGAGCTAGCTAGAACTGAAGAACACTTGAGGGATGGCGAGGAAACCTAGTGTAGTGGAAACCTCCTACGATATGTGAAGTCCATCCTAACAAAGTCTCCAAATAATGAGGGAGATGGAGCCCCTGTTAGCCATCTCTTGTCACCCAGTGAAACTTCCAGTACTGAGGCTGGATTTCATCCAAGTGAGCTATTGGTCAAAGGGGTCCCATGGAAATTTCCAAACAACCCAAGCTGTTGCCAAGGCTGTTCTTCACCAACTTTCAGCTACCCACATTGCTGAAGAAACACCCACACAACTAATTGAACATGGAGAGGTTGAGCTGGTGCTTACATAGAACCTTCACCCCCATGTTCTAGTGTCAAAGAGAAAAGTAATCACCAACCAAGCCACAAAATCTTCGATCTGCACTCTGTCCTGCCTGCAAAATATGCTAAGGCAGTGATAGCACAAACCACTTGTGCTCTTGTGGGAGCAACCAACCAATGTCTGATTTGACTTAAGGCTCACCAATCCATATCTGTCACTGCTTGGGTGATCAAGAACTCAAGTCTAGATACCCCAGAGACCTAGGGTAAAACCAAATACTATTAGTCTGAAAAAGCAAGCAAACAAACAAAAAAGCTTAACAAAATGATATTATAAAATCATTAAATAATCTGCTGTGTTCATAGATCAGTGCCTTATTCAGCCATCATCAGAGAAGCTTTCTCCTTCAGCAGTTGGGAACAAATACAGAGACCAACAGGGAGACATTATGCAAATATCTTGGAACACAAAGCTCTAACTGAGATAGCACCATCAAACCCCTCCCCTCAGAGCTGAAGGAACCCCTCAGAAGAGGAGGCAGAAGGAGTCCAGGAGACAGTGGGGATGAAGGACACCAGGGGAACAAGGCTCTCTAAAAAAAAAAATTGAGGAAAACTCATGTAAGCTCACAGAGACCGAAGCAGCCATCACAGGGCCTAGAGGGCTCTGCACCAGGTCCTCTTCATATACTACAGCTTTCAGTTCAGTACTTTTATGAGACTCCTGAATTTGTGAACAAGTAGACCTTTGATTCTTGTACCTTCTTTTTGGGCTCCTTTATTTTTCTGTTCTTTGTCTTGTCCAACTTAGACGGTTTTTGTTTCATCTTGTTGTATTTTATTTTGTTATATATATATTTTAAAGCTAACAAAGGGATAATTAGTTTCCTCCAGGGATGAGCTCTTATATAAGTTGTCTAATCTCAAGTGCTCAATGATGGACACGTGTACATACAAAGCAATGCTAAATAGACTCATTTTTTATATATACCTGTGTGCATATATGTCCTTATAACAATAATATATATAAAAAAATCTTAAATAATAATTTAAAAACATCATGATCATGAATCGGGGAGGGAGATGTAGGAGCCACAGGAAGAGTTGGAGTGGAGAGAGGCGGGAGTGATGTAGATGCAGCGCTCACACATGAATTTCTCAAAAAACTTTAATGCATGAGAATGTTTACCAGGACATGATACGTGATTGCTGTTTGAAGCTCAGCACATTTGATTTGTTATAGGGAGTTCTGATGGACAACTAACACTTTTGGAAAGTGCTTCTACCTGTCTCTAAGTAATTCTACTTTAAGTCAACATAAGATCATTTTTTCAGATATAAATCTGTCCTATCTGCATTATTCTTGAAGTTTATTTTTGACTTTGCTTTGTTTTGCTTGATTTTTTTCATTAAAATGTTTCATGCAAAAAAAAAAAAAACCAAAAAGACAAGACATAAACACCCTAATGAAAGGATAATTGATTCTTACACAGAGGGCTATTGTATTCTCTTTCTTCAGGGGTGAGTCCTGCTCCTGTTCCTTTGGCTCTGGCTTGTCTCTGTGCAAAGTGCTAAGAATTCTCTCTGTGAAACAAGCATTCAAAAAACGTTGACTTGGTCATGGTGTCTTTACAGCAATAGAAGAGTAATTAAAACAGGTAACTTATCTATGAGATGAAATTAAATGAAGAGGTTATCTTATTAAGCCCATGGGTATTTCAGATGAAGTAGCTGAAATATTTAAAAAAGGAATTAAAATCTAAACACTTGAACTCTAGGAAAAGAATGCATTTTTAGAGGGAAACAGGTTTTGTGGTAAGGAACAAAAGTGGCCCAAAGCAAATTTTCTCACAATTTTTACAGGGATAGTCTTGTTGATGCTACATCTAAAGCCAGATTCTGAATTCGGAAAAATAATTGGATTACTATAATAGTGAGGATGAAACAACCAAGAGAATGCATTCACATACCCACACAAAGAAATTAAATGTTGCTTCCCAGGTATTTCCTAGAACTTTCTCTGTGTGTTGCACCTTCAAAACACACACACACACACACACACACACACACACACACACCACTACATCACACAAAACACACATACACCACACAGAAACTACACACATATATTATATTCACACCATACACACACATATGCTACATCGAAACCACACACACACACACACACACACACACACACCAGACACACACTCAAACACACATACACCACACACACATGCACATTCACACACAGACACACATGCAACACATACACATGCACCACACAGAGACCACACAAATATATACACACCACACATACACACACAACACACACACACACATACACATACACCAAACACAGACACTCACAGATACACATAAAACACCACATACACACACATATACACCACACACACTCATTTACATATATACACACTCACGCACACAATCACCACACACATACACACTACACACACACATAAACCACACAGATACACAAATACACCATACATACACACACCACACACACATGCATACACCACATACACCACACACACATGCACATTCACACACAGACATACATGCAACACATACAAATGCACCACACAGAGACCACACAAATATATACACACCACACATATACACACAACACACACAACACACACACATACACATACCACTCACATACACATACACATTCACATCAAACATATACACATGCACACATACACAAGCTCACTCACACATATACACATGTCACACACACTCACTCAAACACACATAAACTACACATATGCTCATTCACACACACTCATACACATATTCACACACACATACACTACACATACATCACACACACATATACACACCACACACTCATACACACACAGCACACACAGACCACACACACACACACACACACACACACACACACACACACACACCGTTCTAGTTCTGCTTTTTGAACTGTCTGTGATTTTTCTAGCTTGGCTATTGCACAATGATGGCCCAGGGCTCTGTTCAGGGGTCTTCTCTACCTTTCCTGATATGGGATAAGAAGGCCTCAGTTCTTTCCTTATGCACCCTGTGCATAGTTTTACCATCCCATTCTATCTGGTCCAAGGACACAGATAACATTTCATATAACATCTACACAGATTTGTGTTTCTTAGTCTTTCACTGAGGACTGTAAGATTTCATTTCCGTTGGATATAACACAGTGTCTACTATATGAAACAGAATCGCCCACCCAGCATCCAGAGTCAACTGAATAGAAGTTTCTAGAAACCCTCTGGTGGGGTAGGAGTCATGGCATCTGGAGAGGAGACTTCAGCAAAGGCCCTCTCAATTTATATGATAATGGATAGTGAATAGTTCTCACGTGCACTTTCATTTAAGATTCATGAGTTCGTTCACTTGTTCACTCAGCAAAAATAGTCAACATTTACCTTGCTCCAGACATTTTAAAAGATAGGAGATGAATATGATACAGGATAGATCTGCAAGACCCTTGAAAAGTTGCAAAAGGAAACATGAAGTACAAATTCCAATGAAAAGAAGAGGAAGGAAAAGAAAGAAAAAATGTTCAGAATCACGTGACACTTCAACACAGAGGGTGTGCTCTCAGTTCAGCCTGCTGGGTTGTGGTGCTTGTCCACCAGCTTACTGACAGGCTGGCCGAGCAGAGCTGCATAGCCTTTCTGGGCCTCAGTTTGCTCCTCAGGAAGAAGAAGCCACTTCTAGTACACACGATATTGCTTTGATTTGAATATTATACAAATTAGTCTCCAATAAAGTTGTTTTAGGCATTTCTTGTGGGGGTTCTAAATTATCTGCCTGCACCAGTAGAATTATCCTGCCAATGAACATCAGAATATTTTCAGGCTTTTAATATGTATGGCTATTTTTTTTAATTGTTGTACCAATTTGTTTTTTAACAAAAACTCTTAATTAGTTTTCTTGCAGCCTTGCCAATATTTGCCTTTTGCTTATTTGGATGCAAAAAAAAAAAAAAAACCCATTTCATAGTCTTTAAAATTTGTATAGACACAGTTGATGTGGTTCGGCATTGTTTCCTTCAGCCTGGCTTTATGTATGCATTCCTCTTTTGTGAGTCATTTACAAGGTTTTATTTTCTCTTTTGGCAGAATGTGGGCAGAACCTAAAGAACTGATTCCAATAGCCCATTTAGCATTCCATAATAGACGGTGAGCATTTCCTTCTTTCAAACAATTCCTTCCATGGTTCTCAACACTATAAATGCCCCTCTATGTCTCCTGCAGGCTCTGCTGGCTGCTCTCTCTGAGCTTCCATCGCGGGCTTTTGATTGCCGATGCTCTGTACTCTGCAGAGATCACTGCAGCTTGCCCAGGCTTCTGACTCTTGTGTTTATGTCTCCACACCAGATGTGCTTTACTCCAGATTTATTTATTCCAAATCTGGGTGGTCACAACAGCAGCCAATTCTAGCATTTCCTAAAACAAATTCTTGATCCCTTCCCCTCCTCCATCCCTGCTCTTCTTAATATCTGACATTTCAAGTGACTGTCGCTGGCATGCATGGTTGAGAGGACGCACCCTTGAGAGTGAAGAGCCATTCTGACCCTTGTTCATCCTGAGAAATCACTGCAGTTTAAAATGGCTTTTCTTCTGTGTGGAAAATCTTGTTCTACTTGCTTCTCAGATTTCAATCAGTTGAGAACACTTGTCTGAACTCCTGCAGTTGATTTTTGAGGGTCTCTTTGCACCCTGCATAGTAACCATGGTTTTTCATTTTATTTATTTATTTATTTATTTATTTATTTATTTATTTATTTATTTATTTATTTATATTTATAGATGTACATCTACCATACAGGTTTTTATGCTTAAAATTGCTGAGAATCTGGTACAGGCATTAGAATAGAGACCACCTTCTTGAATAGAGTTTGCAAAACTTGAAAGTATGTGCCTTGCATTTTCCATATTCACACACTGGTCCTCCTGGTTGCTGCCTATATCAACCCATGACCATATGATGGCCCTTTCCAGGTCCTGATGTTAGCAGAAGCGCATTACTAGAGGCTGCCTCCCTGTAACTTAATAACAACTCTCCCAATCAATCATAGTCATGCATGAAAGCCTTCTTGAAGCCTTGACTAGACCCTTCATATTCTACTTACTGAGGCTTGACTATCTTCCTCAAAACAGTTATCATGATCATACTTACATATTCAATTGAGTAGTTAAGTGATTGACTCCTGTAATAGGTCAAAAACTCAGCAAAGGAAAGGCTAGGATGATAAAAGAACTAGTAATTACTGGTGATTTAAAAAATATTGGGCTAATTAGCCATTTCTGTATGTCATATTCTTACTTTTTAAAATGGAAATTCTTATTCTGAGTAACTTCTAGGTTTAATATAAATATTATTAATCATTGCATGTAATTATATGTACTATAATTTACAGACTTGACAGTAAGATACAAATATTTATTTAAGCTTATTTGGATAGTGTATTTCCACATGAAGCCTATGAGATTTGAGTCATGTACTTGAGTAATGTTTAAAGGCTTAAGTAAGACGTGAAGTAAGTGCTATGTGGGCCCAACTTGTAAAACAGGCTGCTAGATTTTCCTCTTGCTTCTATTTTCTGGCAGGTTACAGCACTGTGTCCTTTTAAAGGGTTGGTTCTCCTTGATTGGCTCTGAACTGCAGAGTAGATTTCTTATATTCAAAGGAAAATACTGTGACCACCAAAGCAAAGATCTGGGTATCTGCTATGTTGAGACTGGATATAACCACCAAGGTTCAGGGAATGGATAGATAAAGCATATTTGTTTCCATATTTGATATAAAACATTGGAACTCTGGACTTGTATGTCTCTCAGACAGACATAGTCTGGGCACCATGTTGAAAAAGTTTCTCAAAGGAAGCAAGGAGTGTTCTGCCTAGTTGGTTGAACTATGTTGGAACCTATGTTGGAAGAGAAGGGAGTGGAAGACACTGTGCATTTGTTTTATTGAGTCTTAACACATTAACTGAAGTCACTATGAATTAGTGAGCTTTGTAATTATGTAGCCACAATAAACCCTGGAGTCCTAAGAGGAGGGCAGCCACTGGGTTGGGGTACTGTGCTATCGCAGCCTCAGTATGTGGGGCATGGTATCCCAGCTTCTGCATGTGGGGTGGGGTATGTATGGGGCTGAGCACAGATGAGGGGAAAGATACTTTGGTGTTATGTTAATATGTGTGGGGTATGTATGGGGCTGAGCACAGATGAGGGGAAGGACACTCTGGCTTATGTTAATATGTGAGGACTTTGATAAAGAGGTGGGATAAAGAATGAATAGAAAACATTCAAATAAGAAGATTTAACTCAGTTCATGTAAAATAATCCAGTTATTTAAGTTGATGTGCATTAAGTCCTCAATACTTCCTAACTGGTCCTGGTTATAATTTTATAAAAACAAAATATATTATTTTTGAGATCGAAGTATTATTTTAAAATATAACTTACTAATAATATACAGTATATAAATATTTGAGATAGTTCTTGTTTTCGTAAATGAGTACACATCATCCTTCACACATGTAGATATTTATTATGTATGTGTATGTATATGTGTATGTGTATAATTTGCATGATGTTTGTGTTTATCTGTCTTTAGTATTGTAGAATTCAGGAAGACACCCAACTCATTAGTCTACTAAGTCACTATATAGACCTAAAGCTGTTAAAGGCTAGAGAGAGTGCTAATTACAACAACAAGAATACTTGGGAAAGGACAAAATCCAATTTGGTTTCAATTATTCTTGGCTTCTGATAATTTTGACCTGATTTTATAGACAGTAATTTCTAAATACTAAATTGAAAGTCTGTTAGATTTTTACCAAGTAATTGTTCAACATTGTTAGATGATTTTTATTAGATATGATCATGTCATTTTATTTTTTAACAAAATAAAATGTACAAAATTGCATAAAATGATGATATTTGATTTTATATTTATATCATAATTCAACATTATAAAATGGTAATTAAAACAAAACAATGTTCAACAAGTTTCAGTTTTTCTATGTGGAAAAAGATGTTTTTCACAGAACACAGAGTGAGTAAATGTAGGCAGTATTACATTGGCTACTACTAAATAATATGTCTACTGTAATTACAAGGCTCATATAATGGTTAATTTTTAAGTTCTCACTAGTTACAAAACTTGCTTTGTTTACTGGAAGTTGTAATTGTTCATTTTTTTCTTCTGTTTTTCTAGACAGAGTTTCTCTGTGTAGTTCTGGCTTTCCTGGAACTTGAGCTGTAGACCAGGCTAGCCTGGAACTCACGGAGATCAGTCTACCTCT